>UYRU01041886.1:5896-27569 GCA_900617775.1 Dibothriocephalus latus | reverse complement strand
TGATTTATATCTGTAGATTTTCCTAATCTGTATTATAATTTAACTTATTGCGAAAAATCCCGATTAGTAAACTGCAGGTTTCTTGAGTTTCCCGAAAGATTGATGTAGTAGTTAGGAGGTCGTCTTCTTCAACTTACGCGTGGTCCAACTAATGGTTCTGGAGTTAGATTAATATAGTCTGCGGCGCAAAGCGCCGCGCACACATTCACTTTACACGCGGAACAACCTGCTACCAGCGGCCGCGGGAAGCAACTTCGACTACATTCTTTCACTTTACACTTACTTTAAAAATTTCCTTCTCTGCCTATCCTATTTTTCTTCCCCACAGTATCTATAACCACCGTTTTTGCAGGACAAAATGCTGGGACTAGAGGTATATGAGTGGGACTACTTAAATTACTTTTGCCCCCACGTTTTTGCAACAACATAGCGCTTCATACATAAACATAACTGCTCTCATATTTATTTAGGTTTTTTTAAAACTTTTCGTTTCCCAATCACGTCGGTGTAACTGTACTAAGGTTTTTAAAGCAAAAGCCACATATTTCTAGAACGACGCAAATCCTACATTTTTATCCACCATCATTAAGATGTCGTTTATGTCTCACAAAACGTTTTAGTTAACACGGACTATGCCATTACTGTCAAAAGCAGGAAATATTTGAATGACTATTTCTGGCTTCTTACCTACCCTTAGCCAGAGAGACTCAATAAGGATGTTGTAACGGTTGACGTTCAAGCCTGCGACCCGTTTGCCAAAAATTCAACGCTACATATCCTAGTAGGCTGCAATACCTTAGACTAGGAATGATTGCCCGACAATGGCCAATTAGTCGGAAATGATCGTTCCAATCCCACTTTTCTCTGACAGTAATGTTAGTCCACATATATCATTAACTGCTCTGACACTCGTTATGGAGCTCAACTTTAGGACTCTAGACACGACCACACAAACGATTCCCATAACCGATCGATAGGAGCCAATATAGTATCAATATTGACTATGTTGTTAACAACATTGTAGGTGTACATATGTAATGCTTTATGTGCAGCACTTCTTCACTCTTTAAAGTTGTCGAATTTTAAAACTTACAAGAACCTAATTCTATCCATGCTTTTGAATGTACAATCAAAAGAGCATTATTTTCTACACAATGTGCATATGAAAACACAATTTTGTATGCTTTTTAAAGGTATATTTCGAAGTTTGGGGTCACTGAACACTATGAAGCAGAATTCAAAAATATATTTACCCATTAGAGTTTGTTTAAAAGAAGCGTGCTGAAAAGCCATCAACCTGTAGGGACTAATAAGGCTACAGTATAGTGCATATAATAATACTAAAAAAAGTTAATAAATTCCACTCAAAAGGACGTTTTTACGTTTTGCTTAACATTCCGTGGGATAGCAGCTTTATTGAAGCTTGGTCAGGCAGTGCGTCCGTGCCAACTTCCTGCTCTCTTAACACTGTCTTGAAAATCGCAGTACGGCAGGAAATGGATGAGGAAATGGGATAGACGCAGCACACGTCTGTCTCGCTACAAATGTTTTCCCACGCTGGTTAACTGTGCTGCGCCCCATTTGTTGGACGTAGGGCTGATGTCCATTCTTGCAAATGTTTGGCTGTCGGAGTATTAATTTTCCAATTCAACTGAAAAATTTGGTCGCAGGAAGTAATTTAGCAGAAGTAGGTGCTATCGCTTGGACAAGAATTGTAAACACCTGAATTTTTGAAATCCGTTACAGAAAATAATCAGCAAAACAATAATATGATGGATCCGCGAGAGATTTTGAAACGCGAGGCGAATAAAAGTCTTGTCAAAGCGATCACGTCTGTATTAATTCATCGTTCTCAGGCGATCAGATGAATTGTTTGCAATCGCAAAACTGCACAGAAAATTGGAAATATACATTTTAACAGTTTGATCGCTGATCGGAATCAGAATTTTTCCTCTCCCATATAATTTTCTTATTGTTAGGGGGTTTGGTAGATTTGCTTAATTCACCTAAGCCAACTGTGAAAAATGTGCATCCTCGGTAGTAATCGAACGCACACAGCAGAGAAGGCTTTTGCGCAGCCAACGTTCTACCATTGAGTTACGAGGCTCGCCCTGCTGTGCGGGGCGCAAATGTTTCACAAGCGAGTTAACTGAATAAGTCTAATACGCCAAACCAACTCCCCTAACAATAAATCAAGCCTAATAGTCATTCTGGTGGATTCTAGATGATTGCTTAGGACATCCTTACTGGGCAGTCAGCTCGCTGTTCCGTAATGCTGGATTGCATACGACAGGTAAGTTTGGCGGGTAAGATCGATCCAAATGTGATTACATTCACGGCGCAAGGTAATCCTCGTAGCTCAGTGGTAGAGCGTTGGGTGCGCAAAAGCCTATCGTGCTGTGTGGTCTCGACTCCCACGGAGGTCGCAAATGTTTCGCAATTTTGCCAATTGCCTGAGTTGTAGTTTGTGACCGATAGAACCATGCAGGTAGCATGGTAAAAACTCTGAAAGTTTGGCCTTTAGAAGTTAAGAAAACGTTTTAATCACCAAGAGGGATAGTGATCAACCAAATTTCTACAGCTTAGATTGAACCTTGTCCTCGTGCCCTCGTGCGCACGTATCCAACTGCTCAGGTAGGAGTTCTATTCTCATGTTATCCAGTTATTGGCCTTAATATCAAGGATAACCTTCCGTTTCAGGCCTATTGGATGTGCATATACGTTTTCAAATCCGCCTGGGTTGTAGGCTATATTGTTAAGGCAAATAGACGTTGCTCCATTCCGAGTCCTATTAATAGTGCTGATGATACATTCTAGCTTCAGACAGAAAGAGAGGTAATGTGGTCGAGCGGCGTAGGGCTTCGCTTGCCAAAGCCAACCATTGTAGTGACGAACCCCTCCTCCTTTATCTCACCCTCAGCTCTGGACATTGTGATCCATGACACATGTACTCCCTCAAACCACTCCTCTTGTATGAAAGGCAACTGCCGATCAATAGTAATCAAAAGCGTGCATTCTACTTCGAGAAGTAATAATTCAGTTTCGCCAGATAACTGGGATTCCTCAGCATTTAGAAAGGGGCCTTGCAATTGACCGTCTCGAGGACAAAGGTGTGACACATTTGTCACAATTGGATTTCACCGGTCATGAATGCCAGCAAATGTGTCAGGCTGTCCCCTAAGCTAAGGCTTACTAGAATAACAAGGAGATATAGACGAGTGATCCTAACCCTTATAGAATAAAAGGCCACTGTCGATTGGAAGCCTCTTCGCGACAAAGGAGGAAATTGAAACGTAATTTATTTAGCCTTGACATAGATTTTAGGAATTTTTTTGCCCGGGTCCTGACTTAAGACAATAAAATAACCCATACATTACCCGTAACCCTACGCTTGAGATTAATACGTGGTTTTTTTGGCATACTAAAGTGAACCTTAATTCTATTTCTAAACCGAAGCTACACCCCAAACCTAATTCTAACTTCAGCTATAGGTTATGTTTACGTTTAACTTAAAGCCATCTTTATACCCGGCCATACTTCTTCCATATCAGGTGGAAGGCGGTGCAAATTTAAACTTCCCGCGAGCTCCACAAACACTTTTTATTGTCATTGCGCGCTCCGTTAATCAAATTGACCGGTATTCTTGACTTATCAATGGTAATGCAAATGAGCATCTTAAGATTCTCATCGATTCTTGGCCATTGGTGAATGTATCCTCCTTAGTTCCCGCTTATTACTGGTGAGTAGGGCATAGTTATGGATACACAGGCATTAAAATTGGCGTTTTCCAAGGTTCCATACAATTTGCTGCTAGAAGACTATAGAATTATAATGGCAGGTAGCAGCGACTCGGTTGGGGATACATTCACACCAGGAGAGAAGGGTTTTCATATACTATTAAACGCAAAGTTACCTAGAGTATAGGTTGGGACTTAAAGCAGTCCTGAACCAAATCCGATGCTAAGGATTATCTGAATGTGCCAAGTGTGTTTCATTTTTTAAAAAAAAATATACGGTTTTGCAACTGATTGTTTATATTATAAAAACGGTGATTTTTGCCCCAGAGGATTTCAAATCACCCTAGTAATAGGGAATAGGTCCGTGACAGTTCGTTGGATAATAAGGGAATCGATGTTTGGTTTCGACTTGTTAGATACAGCCGTTAATTAATAGGAGAAGTAGATGAGAAGCTTTCCTCGTCAAGCGAAAATTTATCGGTGAAATGGAGACGACCGTCAAAACGAAGACAACCGATATAGCAACACTTCTCAGGTTAAGGGGTTGACGCAATCCTGAGAAGGCCTTCCAGTAGGAAAATATACCTGTTTGTATAAAATGCGAGTATGGCGTTCAGTTTTGCGAAGTCCTAGGTCGCCCGATGTCGAGGAAATCGCTTATACTATTGTCTATGAGAGAATGCAACAGTTAATTAATATGTAGTAGACTAAAGAAGATCCAAAATATAAACAAAACTAATTTAAAGCGTATTTTTTCGAGAAGGGGAACGTGTGCTCTTTGGTTGATAAAAATCAAGTGAAATCTAAAGAGAATAAAAAAAGTAAGTTCCTTCATTTCGAGTCAAAACTGTATTCTTCATTTTCAAGTTGGTTAACAAATTGGTCAGAGGTCTCAATTTTCGCTTTGACTTTATTTTGGAAAAAAGTGGTATGCCCATCTTCTTCAGCTAAGTATCTCACTTGAGTAGTTTTTAAGGAGGCAACCTGTAACACAACATAATCTTAGGCTTGCCAGTATTAGTGTTCTGTTACGGAAATTCTTCTGTTTAAATGTTTTGTAATGCGGGAAGTTTATAACTGCAGACCAATTTGTCATTCTTAGGCTCATATAAAGTATTTTACATTTTCTGATATTGACGTCGAACAGAACATAGATTAATCGAAACAAACTTGATATCACCAACAATCTTCAAAAATATATCGACAGTTAACGGACGATCTTAAATAAATGCAATAAAATAATGAGTAAATGTACAAGCAAGTTAGATTAAGGAGAATTAATTTTGATATAAATAAGTGGAATAGTGAGTCATTCAGCTGACCAATCGATTTAAAAGTCTACGTTCTAGTTACTTATAGGTCTGCAGAGCTTGAGTTTTACTCAAAAAAGTTTGTTATTACTAACGAACTACTGGCACGTATTGTTCGTGAAGTACGCAAACATTTCAAGGTACCTGAATTGTCTCAAAACAAAATGTTGGTTTCTAATTAATTCGCTGTCGACGTCGAAAATGTGGTTGCACTATTGCGCTTAAATGACCGCTGATTACTAGAATCATATTGTTAAATAGTCCGAAGACTGCAACGTGCTTATAAAATAATTAAAAACAAAATTTGAATCTGATTTATATGCAAGTAATCCACCGTGTTGAAGGAATTTCCAGCCAATGTTGCATAGACAAATATGCGTAAGGATTCGAGGTCCACGTGTCTTATCTTTTTCCCCAACCACCTAGTTACTCTAACGATGGAACCGAGCGAGTGTCCTAAACGTCAGTTTCAAAATAATACGGTCCGTATGCTCGTACCGTCTTCCTCCGCTTCTTTAGAGGCTTATTAAAACAATAATGTTGCATAGGTGTTTCCTATAAAAAACACATGCATTTAGTTATCAAGCTAAGGTATACAGCAAAGGAACGGCAAAAAACTGTTCCGGGTCTGGTATGCCCTGCCCCGACAACTCGGAATGGAAGCAAAAACACACGTGCACTCGCGCGTAGCCCAACTGGTTAGCTGACAAATGTTTCAAATGAGTGATCACCAATTCATTTAACGAAAGCTCGTCAGTGTCTAGCCCTTAATGTCCTCTGTGCTTGCAAATATTCGTTCCGAGCTGATTGAGCGAACATTGATTACATGACTTGCCAAAAAAAACAAGTTCGGAATGCGTGACCAAGCTCATGTGCATGTAATTACCTGTGAGAACGGCTTGCGTCAATGCGTGGTAGCACAAGACAAGCGACGGAAATACATTGTAAATTCATTGCTAAAGTCTTCTGCAGAGACGGATATAGATGATTACGTTTCGTTCTTTGATGTCCCCCTATGAAAATAAAAAGGATAGATCTATTCGCAGTAGGGTATTCTGAAAGAAAATCAGGACGGGACAATACATCAACTTTCATAGTTTTCTTCCCCTTAATATTAATTGAAATGGAGTTCAGGGATAAGCGGCGAGAGTACCACGGATCTGTCCTTCTGAAACTGTCGACTCAGAACCCCTACAGCTGCAGGACATGCTTATTAAAAATGTTTACCCAGAAAAGTTTATCCGGAGGAATATTTGCTAACGCAAAAAGTATCTGCTACCATGACCACACAAAATGAAGATGCGTTCAAAAGACTGGTTTTCTTAGGCGATGGTGCAAGCGAGCTGGTAAGGCGAAGTCTGAAGACTGCGATCACAAGCGCTTCCCCTGCAGTGAATTTCCGCTTGTTCTCCACGAAATGTCCTCTCTTATGGTTTACAACATCCATGGGCATCTGTTCTTTCACTTGTCCCTGTGGGGCAGTATATAATGGCCGAAAAAAAGGCACCTTGGAAAGAGTAATCGTGAACTTCTACTTACGCAAAGGTGAAAATAGATCGGTATCGAGGTATCGCACAGCTTGTGGAAAAGAAGTTTCCATTCAATACTAATGCAGCCTTTCAGATTGTCTACTGGACACCAGCCGACTTCTTCGAGGGCCTACGTCAACGGGTGTTAGCATCAGCCGAAACAGTGGCCATATGACTAGTGAATACGATTCCATGCTGTCAGAAGAAGCTAACAAAAGTACAGTAGACGCCAAAGATCACTCAACGTGTCGATATATGCGAAAGGTTGATAACTTTTCGTTAATCGGCATTGAATTAAGTTGTGATACTGATTGTCATGTAGTCTATGCTGCAGTTTTTTCAGTCATTATACGATGTGGACTTTTCCATGAGCTGCGTTCTGACCACAAGCAAAACGTATGTATTTCTAAAACTGGCTACTTAGGTAGTATGCTTATTTATCATTTATTTTGACTACCATTAAAATTCAAATATATATTTTTTGGAAAAAATGCACGAAATTAATTATTTTCTGTACTTGCCTGATAGAAAATTGCGCCTTCTTCAAAATGTGTAGTTAAAGAAAGGGTAGCTTTCGGTTTGAAAAAAATTGCTAATTATCAGCTTTTTACAATTGTGAGGTGTTTATTCATAATTCATTGTATCCGCCAATTTATTAGTGCTACTAATATGTTCCCGTCTATCTCAATATTGTATGACAACCATGTGACTTCTTCCTCAAATTGTAGGCAAAAACCTACTTTTCCTTAGACAGTGTGTACACAAGGCGCAGTTTTCAAACCTTCAATTCGAGTGTAGGTGTCACTAGGTTAAAAAAATCATTCGGCAATTTAGCAACTTTTTAAAACCGAAAGCTACCCTTTGTTCGAGTATAACATTTAAAAAAAAGTGTAAGATGCTATCAAACAAGTACTAGAAATAACATTTTCTTGCATGTTTTCCATAAAACATCTTTTAATTTATAAAGGCAGTCAAATAAATGAAAAAAAGGCAAACTACCTAAGTAGGCATTTTTAACAACAGACACGTTTTGCAAGTGGTCAGAACGCAGTTCTTTTAAACGTCCGCATCCCAAAATGACTGATACATGATAAGCAGTAACACAACTTTAGGAAATGTCGATTAGCGAAAAGGTATCAAGCTTTTGCATGTGTCGACAATTAGCGTGATATTTGGTGACTACTGTAATTTCACTTCCATGGCCAAAGACGACGCCAGATGGCGATCACATATCACACCCCACCACTAGCGACAGTCGTTCACTCCGTGCAAGTGACAGTAATTATTTCTGCACATACCTTTACACATGACCAACGCTCATAACCCATCCTAATTTCCCCCCTCTTCCCCCTGCCACAGCGTAGATGCTTCTACACGCTGACTTCGCCATGCGGACGGGCGGCGTGAAAATGATAAATTGTAATCAGAGGACTCTTATCAACTGTATGACTTTCGTTATCCTTGCAAGTTTACTGGCTTGATGATGATTCTCTAAAAAAAACAAACATATTTTTGCCGAAAAAACTTTTCAAGCTAATGCATAACTGTTGTGAGTATTTTTGTCTTCCTTCAGACAACCGTAACCAGCTGCTTTCGGCTTGACGCACCAGCATGTGCCACTAAGTAGCGTACATATGGTTATGGTCTTTATTTCCAACCATCTCTTGTCCCTTATGAGTTTAATTACGTCAGCCAAAAGGTGATCTATAGCGATGTGAACAGCTTTTAAATTCACTAAGTGCGCTCCGTCTAAACAGGTCTCTGCTTCAGCCTTAACGCATGGAAGTTTGTCACCACTAACTATACTAAGCGCGGGCGTAGCTACATTTATGGCAGGTCTTACTGACTAACTTCGTCGAACTTGCGTGCAGTATGCCTGAGATAACAAAAGAGTCGTTAGGCGTGTGGTTGTCATTCATAACCCAGTAAGTGGCCACCAGCTGTGCCAAATGCGCATTGTTCTACCAGATAAACCGGAAATAAGGGAGGGGGGAGGCGAGGAGAGATCTGACCCCCCACTGTCCCACATAATGGCAGCCACGAGAAGCACTAATGCCTGTTGACTCCATTGTTAAAACTCATTGGTTAAAACATCATGCGCTGCTCAAACTCAAAATGAGAACACCATCGAGCAGATGTTAGGAAAAGGAAGTCTTCGGGAAGTTTGTTAGTAAAAAGAGAGAGGACTACCTGACTACTTAAGCTGCGAACCAACCTTTCGGCACGCAGTGAGCCAGCAAATTTCGGTCCGATTGGAAAAGACGCCCTCCATACTTTACTTTAAAAAAACTAACTTCAAGACTGACCGCTTGCCGAAAAAAGAGGCTTACCTCCTCCATCGCCCAGTATCTCGTCTCTAGTAAATTGCGTGTTTGCTTCTTGTCACATCAAAGTCACCAGTCGTCATTTTGGGCGTCACCAACCAGCTGACGGCGCCGCTTGTCAGGAGGGCATGTTTGCGCCTTAAAACCGACTGCAACCAGAAGATCAAAAAGGAGAGAGAGAGGGTGATAACAGGCAAATACTTTTCAGAGGCCGACTCGCGATTACTGGCTTGCAGCATTTCAATCGCTATAATTGGGAGCATGGAGCCCTACAAACCGCTTTTTAGAGGTTTAGCTGAGTAATATGTATGAAGGTAGCGGAATGACTGAATAAATGACCAACTTTTGTATAGAACGCATTTTACTTACCAAGACACAAGGAAGATGCGCGATATGTAGGACAGGCTAAATGTAACTGACACATTTCGATATAAATTGACAGTACTAATTTGGAGAGCTCTTTCTTCTTCAGTTCCAGATGGTAATGCACAATAATAACAGGAGACAGCTAGATGCAATAGGAGTATTAAAAAGTTGTCATGACACAAAGTGCGTGTGTAGATATTGAAGAATGATGAAGAGTGCAAAGCTGAACCTACTGACAATAACTATACATACATACTTATATTTTCGTTAAGATTCGTTGTGCATATATTTATGATCGCTGCCATTAACACTAAAAGTCAAAGAAGGTGGGTTCAGCCGGGGACCATATTGTGTTGGCACTAGTCTTTTGGGAAACTGCTGGCTTTAATGATGAGGCTAGGGTGGTTGCTGCGTCTGGTGGTCTTGAGTAAGTCAGTAATTCCGCTTGTATCATGTAATAGCTGTAAAGTGAAAAGGTGTCCAAAATGTTTCTGTGAACACGATTCGGTTCACGAGGTCAAACTCCTATTATTCTTTGGAAAAAGATTAACATCCATATATTTTTTTTCATTTGGACCATTCATTTCAACGCTGCCTTCGTCGTCACTTACCTCTCTGCATATGTGACAAGTAGCTGTACGATTAACTACGAGGATTTTAATGTAAACCCTAAGCAGCAAAATAATGAGCATATTCTGTAACCTGGCTGATGATCAGCAATCTAAAATAACTTATATTTCCGATTCAAAGTGACATAGGGGACATAAACATCAGGCTACAAATTAATACCGCGATGCAAGAAAATCCCCTTTTATGAAACGTATTCACTTCTCAGGCCAATTTATGTATTTTTCATAAATAGTAGGCAACAGATAACAAGGCCCTGATCCACCGCACAAAACGCATGACAATCTAAAGGATGCGGTTGAAATTATCAGGTAAATGCTACCAAATGTTTTTGTCAACCGTTGGGCAACATAGATTCGAGTGTTCCAATGATCAGAAGAAAAATAAGCGATCATTGGAAATATAGTTTTATTTTCCTGAGGTTTTTTTTCTTAACTGCTTACTTGAACTCGCATTTTCACCTCTATTGTGCTAATGTTGCTCAATCAAGTTATCGAATATAAAGTCATATTCAACAACGCATAATTTGTCCACCATGGTTGGCCAATATCTGCTTATATGCATGTGCCTCTTTGCCGCTGACATCAATAGGTCGTTAGACGACATTTACAAATATTGCAGCAAATCTTGTCACCGAAAATTAGGATGAAATTTCAAACAGAGGGTCTCAGAAGCAATATTTTACTTAGCGTTTTGGAAGTTGTACCTTTTTTGTCGGTCGGAAGGTCCTAGCCCCTACCTCCTCGAATATATATGTCCTAGGCATTTGCATGAGTCACTATCGATTATACTTACCCATTTTGAGTACACCGACTTTAAAGGTCGTTCTGGACGTCAGAAGGACTCCGTTAACGTATTTCATAAATTTTCCTACTGCGCTTCCTGAAAATGCATGTTCATAGTTTCATTCCCCTGGCAAAACGATGTTTTTTGCCTCACTTTGTTAAATGCAAAGGACCAAATCAATGGGTCCTGCACATGCGAGTTTTGTACTTAAATGCCTTCTATTCTCTTATATAGAAGGCTAAATTGATTGTACCCACTAGTTTAGTTGATACAAATCTGTTAAAATAACTAAAACAAAATCACCCGAATTTAGATCTTCCTTCCAATAGATTTAAACCTCTGACCCAGCCTAGTTTCTATTGTAAATGGTGTACTAGTTAAAGATCGGCGGTGCAAAAACACCGCGGCATATAAATAAATGTTAGCACAAACAGGACCTAAATGTCTTGGTAAATATATGTGTCTAGTTTTTTGTGTGAGACTAAATGCATGGCGTTTCCCGAAATAATAGCTGATGACTTTCACAATATAATACCTGTTATATTTTGCAAATAAAAATTGCTCGGCCTTGTGGAGTTTTTGTCAGTTTTGTTGCTAACAGTGCGTTGAAAAACTAAAGCCTTGAAAAACTAAAGTACTGCATGAATCAAAGAGCCGCCTTTAAGGCCCATGTTAATCAAAACGTTATGGTAAGGATGCTATTAATTAATTTTTAAATAAGCATTTAAATTAAGTCCACCCTTAGAGGCAACAGTTGTCCTGTCCGCAGATGGTTTTAAAAATAAAGTTTATAATTAATTTGAAAAATACTGGTTGATTTTCTAAAGCCTGTTTTAACGCCTACATCAAGTTAATTTGCAAATGAAAAGCTGCCCTTTTCCACTAAGCAACATTGCATCAAGACGACTAGACACTTATCGAGAACTGAAAGAACGATAAATTCTGGGACGTAAAATATTCCGTAAGGAAAAAATTTATCTAAGTAAACCACATGGAGACCAAGAGGTGGAACGTCTTCTGACAGACTCTTTATTTATATAGAACTTTGTATGGCTAGTCATTTTTTTGACATCCCCAAAACATGATCACACTCAGGTTCATTAACTTTCCTTCTGGATACGCTTAGCTAGTTGAATTAACGCTTTCTTATTTTAATATTATTTCGAAAGTGTTCTACTTTCTCTTTGGCTTTGCTGACATAAATATGCTTTGTAGCGTGCCAGTTATGCTTTGCTTACTTTGATTGCTTAAAGCGTGGCATCAGATCACCGACGCAAATAAACAGTTGTCCTCTGACCTTGACTGTACTTGGTTAAGGCGTAGTGGGTGTTTGAGTGCAACGCATATTTATCAGAATTACACTTTGGAAACTTGTTACCCCAGATAACCTCAAACACGATTATATGCGACATATACCATGCTAAAAAATTCGAAAACATAGTGAACCTTTGTGTTTTCGTTAATTGTATAATGCGTGTTGTCTTCGTTCAAAATCAAACGCCGGTAAGACAAAAAAAGTATTTGAAAGGAAATGTTTATACATTTTTAGTCGCTGAAATATAGGAAATACAATTCGTATATTCCATAATTTAGTGAATTAGGATATCCTCTGGTTATTATGGTGCAGCTCTAAAGATACGGCAATTTCATTTGACCACTCGATCCCTTTATTCTAGAGATACACGGGATTACCCCGTCCCTGATAATTGTTACTTTCGTCCTAGCTACCCGCCATTCAAAGCGCCATCCGTTGCATTTCAACAACGCACCGTTGTCTTTCATTTGAATATCGCGTCACTTTGCACTTCAACTATGCTCCCTGGGGGACGTAATGAAAATTTACAATTCTTACATTAAAGGAATGAAATACAAGGAGCAGAACCTGGTTGAGCCGCATTCCGTGTCCAAATGCATTGTATGGTTTCAAAACCTACAAAAAAACGTGCCCAATGAGAATGCGTGATGTGATCTGATGTTTTGAGAATTCGGGGACTGCTTATATGTCATGCGCTCTACAGAGCGGCTTTATGTTTAGCTTGCTTATCAGTTTTCATAATGTACTTAGATATGCACGGAATTGCTTCAGGTAACTGTATAAGCGTGGTAAAGAGTTCTTTGCGGAAGCATATCCCTCTAACATCACATGGAAAAGAAAGCATTGTTCAGAGGATATAGATTCAGTTCAGGGACTAGGAGCCTACAACCATAATACACATGACATGACACTTAATGCATAAAGGTTTTATTTTCTTGCTTATTAGGCAGATCTTAAGATTTAACTGAAATGTATATTTAATCTTACATTACGTGTACGCCAAACCTTACTGTTAAGAAAACACGACCATTTACCCAAGTCCTTTGCTTATATTTGTGAACAGACACTTACAAATATCAGAGGGTGCGGATGATAAAACACCGAGCTAAGGATTATATGGCAAAATACAGCATTTCAGTGGGGTGAAGTCCGTGGACACTTGTAGTGATTGCAGTAGTCTGGGCATTATTTTCCACCACGAATTGTCATACATCCATATATTGGCTTCAGAACAAAAATATAGATGTATGAATTTATAAATTTATTACAGCGGTCATTTATAGCACTAAAGCACAGCCTTAGTTAAAATGAGGCGTATCGCAATATATATATATATTAATATTACTTTGTTTATAAATAGCACATGCGTAAGAAAAAGCAAGATTTTCCTAAAACCGTTAAGAAGGATTGAACGTACATCATTGAAAATCCCAGCTTTCCGTGATTAACGTGTTCGCAACAACACTGCTTATTACCGGTTAAGCGTGCTTAATTGCGTGAGCGGATATATGAAGGCAAGTAGATTTCAATTAAGCGGCTGTCGCACATACGATACTTGATTTGCTTCTAGAAAGATGAAAGGAATTTATCTGTTTTTACAGCAGCTGGATGGCTCACTTCTTCATAAAAATATATTCATAATTCTGCGATTTTTTAAAGTTTAGTAATAGACTGATAAGCCGAATTCAGGGTGCTACACTATCGGATTAGCCAGTTAATGTAAATTAAATATATATTGCATTTTAAGTATCTTAATTGTTATTATTTTAAACAAAAGTACGTTCGGAATAATTACTTTGACATCACAGACGTATTTTACACTACAGCGGCATTGATCTGTGATGGTTCAGATGAAATGAAAGGCAGCCTATGAGTTTCATATTTGTTGCAAAAACTTATCTTTGCGAGAACCATGTAATTTTATACCTGCTCATTGTGTGAAAGTTCATCAGTACTATTAGAGATTGCATACATTTTCGTCTTTCGTAAACAAAGAGCTGGTGGAAGTTGACGTTATACCATTTACGTTTAAATCGTATTACAGACCATCAGGAATTAATTAGGGTCAAATGTTATTTTCAGTCAGTATTAAGTTAAAACTGGCAAATGAGCACATACTATCTTGCATTGCTATTCATTTACTCTGAAACATTTAATGACGCTGTGCTAATTGTGACAGTTCTAAAAACTATGTTGACTGATTCTCACTACATAGCTGAAAGCAATGCAAAGTAAGTCAAATCAAAGTGGTTTGAATACTTAAACAAATTTTGATGTTCAAAGTAACGTAGATCATAATAAAAAGTTATGCTTATCTGCCTGTGAGGCATAATGCTTAAAGTGTTTTTGCGCTTAAAAATAATACACTGTTTCATATATGCATAATTTGTAGTTCCTGACGTCATGAGAAGTAGAACGTTGTCACCACAGAGCGCCGGTACAGATATGGAAACTCGTCACGTCACACTGATATAACCGAAATATGTTATATTTTATCAAACATTATGTGTCGCCCGGTAAAAACAATAATCAAAGAAACACATTCGCTACATGTAGAATATTTTTAAAAGGATAATCGTCATCTTGTAAAGACAATAATTCTGTACAATTTGATTCTTACCACGACAATGCGGAAGTATAACAATATTTAACCATTTGACTAACCGTGAAGTGAAGGTAATAGTGACATTTGCTGCCGATAGATGGAAGCTTATTTGAACGAATCTCTGATGAACTCCAAGTTTTCTGTAGAAATCTGTGTTATTAGAATCAAGCAACAGAGCGCTGAACAAACGCCTTACCTGCTGTACTAAATGTCCTTCCTACTCAGCATGCTGGAAGGTTGCAAAAATAGGGAATGGCATAGAAGCAGCCAGTGTATATACAAATTTGGGTTATGGTATATAACCACAATAAGCACACTCCATTAGGTGGTTTCAAGCTTTTTCCTTAGGTTTATCACCCCAATGTAGATGTGCATTACATTTAATCGCTCAGACTGCACTTTTATTCGCCTGAAAGTCACATATCCTTCGCAGAAAAAGCTTTAAATGTACGAACAAAAACAATACCAGAAGCGGTTAAAACAAGTGCAAAGAAAGGTGCAGTATTTATAGCACAGAATAAGTACAACACACACATGCCACAAAACGCTAATTGTCCTCCTGTGTGCTGATTGCTTTGAAACACCGGCATGCGGGCCCTGACTTGCTGAACTTTTTTCGCGCGTGGTGTTTTTGGACAGCATGATTGCTCGGACGTCTGATTCCCCGCTGTTGGCGTAAGACGAGGCGGTGGCCTCGGTGTTCTCAAAGTGATAACTTGTTTTGGCCAAAATGAGCCTCAGCCCCAAATATGAATTCAGCAAGGCGTTACACTCGTTTTATGAACTGGGGGACCATAATATACGGATCGCAGTTCTTTGTGCTGTTGCACTCGGACATAAAGTCACCGCACGAAGAAACAGTGGTTGTTGAGGAATGTGAAAGACGATGACTAAAATACCCTCATCCGCGCGCATTACCATGATATGCTGCTATAAATCGAATGGAAAAACTGTTAAATATGCGGCAAAATATTTTTCTATCGGATAAAAGTAATAGTCTTTGATGGCAGTTTGGTCTTCCTGATATCACGGAACGTTAATTGCGATGAATTTTGCAAGACCAAAAGATAAAAAACCACTATTAGTTAATTTGTCATTTCTTGCACGGGTTGGTGTTGCGTATGTAAAGGTACCCTCAGTATTTATTAAAAATTACGCAGACAAGGCAACTCACTTTGAAACGGACCTGAGTTCACCACTTAATACCTACACCCCCTAGACCTCTATATACTTTTTCCGATTAGTATTATTGGTCATCTTCGAGTGACAACCTATCACATACTAAACAGTGTATGTACTCTCATCTTGTGAAATTGCGTCTTATTAACGGATCAAACACGAAGATGTTAGTAGTCAAAACGGAAGGGGATTTGTGAGAACGAATTAAAGTATAAGCCTTAAATGAGTTCACATAATGAACTAAAGGTGTTTACGTACAGCGGTCTAGCTGCGTTACTATTCACAATAAAAAAGCGTGATCTATGAGGCAAGTGCCTTGTTTGCCTGAGGATTGCTGTCATATTCGAATTCATAATGAAATACAAAATCAAATACATACGCATAGGCGCACATACCTTACATGGCTCGCTCGAGTTGCTACTGCTGGCTTGTAATGCAATCATGGCTTCATGTCTACCATTCGAGAATAGTGCAATCTGTAGTTGGCGAGCGTGGGCTTGCCTTCGATGAATCCTCCTCGGGCTGCGAAACAAACAAAATTTATCCAACTCACTGCGGAAAATAAATAATTACTTTCTTATGTCCCATTTGGAGCCCACACTTAACTATCCAAAAAATCCCTAGATCAGCACCTGCTGGCAAAAGCAGGTTGATGAAGAACCTCCTACAGGAACCGCGTCTGACGTGGACCGCAGACAGTTAAAGGCATGCATGCGCTTGCACTCTGTTTTTTCCATCCCATACCCTTTCTTCCGTTTCCCCTTCCCGCAGACTATCTGCACCAATCTCTGCAGTCATAATCAGCTTTCGATTATCAAACCCTTTCCCATATTTTCACGACTCGCCTCTATGAAAGGAGGAACACGTTTTAATTTGTGCCCCATTCCCATCTAAGTGTAATGGCCCGATGAGAATTTATTTATAACGTACGTGCAACCGCTAATTACATTTCTGAATTCTGTGAGGGTAAAGTTCGCAGCTTAAGTGAAAATTGCTCAACTACTTGGTTAATTAAAACTGCCAGTGTTATCAATGTTGGCCTCATGCTGCTATTTGAGGAAGCATTTTGTTTCAGGTAAAGGGTTAGAACCGCGTAGGGGCCTTTCCATTATATGTAATGTCGGCACAGTTAACCACGGCTATATCAGTTCCCAGCTCATGCGAGTTTCGAGAAAATTAAAAATGCCGCCAAGTCTCTTTGAATGAGCAGCAATATTGGAGCCGATTGCCGCTATTTGGATTGTAGTCGCTTGCTCCACCAGAGTCGTCTTGCGCAGTTTTAGGGACACTGAAACGTAGGTGCATTGCCCTCAGTTGCCCATATCAAATAAAAGACTCCAGGCATTATTCATCAGCATGGTGGGATCTTTTAAAATTAGTACCTGGCATCCAAAATTGGTTTTTCGCCGACGGTATAACTGCAGACGCCAGGCAGGCAAATTAATCCCTCCCAAATGCATGGCCCAGACATTGTTAATTTTTTTATCAAATAAACCAGGAGCTATAGGGTAGCACAGTGAGGTCTTATTTATATACGGAAATCTGTTACACCTGCCGTACAACGCTTCTGTCAAAACGCATCAGAATATGTCTCTTATAATGAGACCGACAAAGTTCGGACACAACGACCGAAGAGAGCTTTTGGAACAGCGATCGCTGATGACATCCCGATAGCCATGTGCTCGTTATCAGTTTTTTGTCGAGATTCGTTTTTTTTCTAACTTTTTCGATATTTAGTTATTATATGATGCCTCTCATTGCCGTTTTTGGCAGGTGCGGATTCGCGAACGCGGAAGTCCGTCAACGTCAACTTCGGGAGTGGAAGTCAGTGAAGATCGCAATTTCGTACGAGCGACAAACCTGCTTTCGAACTGCCTGTTAAAACTGTCAACTGCCGAACGGGTACATTTGGGCTACAATTATCATCAACACTGCATAGGATATTCTATTAAGCTAAGGCCGGGACAAAAGCGCGAAATGATTCTTTTAACTGGAAACCGTTTGATTTCATCTCGACTTTCCTTCATCCGCGGTACTATCCACATTTGAGGTAGGGCACACATAAAATAAAGAGGAAGTGATTTAGGTTGATGCCTTCAAGTTGCTGTAAACTAAACAGGTATTGAACACAAAATGGAAGCCAATTTGACAATTTTTTCAATCAACAGACTACGTTTGGATTATATATAGTATTTTTTGAAAACTAGGGCACTACGAGTTCACACACATAGCTTATTAGAAGCAAATTCGATTCACGGTAATTTAATAATATTCTTGATTCAGCTGCGTTTCCTGTGCGTTATCTTAGTGGGTGCTATCTTCCCCGTATCCGCATTATTATGCCCCGTAATAATTTCCGGCCATTTCCTGATTAAATCCTGAGGCCCTTTGGTCCTGTTGCGTTTACGCACTGGTGCTGCTATGTAAAAAATTATAACGGGAACGGAAGTTTTATTTTTTAAACTTTACTGCAACACTTTAAAGTGAATGGACATTTATTTGAACAAAAGAATGATAAAGTCGACAGCTTAATAAAAGTATTGCAGCATATGTAGAGCTAATTAACCGCGAAACATCTGACACAGAAATGGACGTAATTATCAGATAACACTACATAATACATTCCAAAATTAAACATTAAATGATACCTGACGACGTCAGGCCTAATGAGGACAACATGCCTCGAAAAACGTAAAAACTCAATACTAATATTACCTTTAAGGGAATTATATGCAAGTGGAAGGTAAACTGAAACATCCATAAAAAGAAGTCATGATCGCGTCATCGGCAGCATATAACAGGCGGAACAACATGCGCATCCAAGCACGAATTCAATGTTACTGCATGCCGCCATTCGGAAGAAACGTGGAAGCCGCCATAAACACTCGTTAGGAGCCCACTTAGAAGAATAAGGGACATCAATGCAGACAGGGCTGCGTCATTGAACTGTCATCGGACCGGTCGTATCCAGGTGAGCATGTTTACGGGTTATTGTGCAAACATTAGGAAGAGTGGAACGGCCGAAAACGCCAGCGAACTAACCGTAACGGAATGTTGTCTCGATATACATTCGTGGCCGAACCCCAGACCGCGCCTTCTACCAATATAGTGAACACCGTAAATGGACAGGACGCCATGAGTCTGGCAATTCACTATAGATACGACAACAAACACACCGTGTCCCCTGATATTGATATGCAACAGCCATGAAATGACAGCAAACCGGCTCATACCTCGTTCGCCTACCTTACACTTGAGCGACAGTACCGAAGCATGTGATAACCCCCATCTCTTTCCAAAAGCATCGGTTTAACGACCACCACAAGTTTTACATCTGACCAGAAGAACCAACACATGCGACAACTAAAACCCCTACACTGATACCCGGTACACTTTCTCGAATCCGCGAAGATTTGGTTCCTCATCAAACTTGTAGGTTACCAAAGCCCCCGTTGATATTGTTTGGGACGCGGTATGGATAAGAGGTGAAACCTGGAACAAAACAGTATTTGCAATCTAGCAGTAAACACTTTTAAATGAAAAACCAAGATAATGGAACCCTTGAGAGTTATTATAGGAAGCAAATTTCAATTATTTCTGCTTCAGATACGGCCTTCGACACCTTGTCCTAGGCCGCCATCTTCTCAACACTCCTCATAATGACAACGGCGAGCGTTTGCTTCATGACACGGAGGGCAAACCGTTCTAGAGGCGCGAACTTTGCAAAGGCTTCACGACACAACGGTTTAGATGGAATCAGCTTCACAATGTCTGCCTCGGCATACTTAATAGCCTCGGGGAATTCTTCTAGGAGCAGGCAATTTATTCTGTCCACTTTGGTAAAGAGCTCGGTAAACCTGCAGGAGATATGGGCCTTACGTCAATCCAACACGGGGAGAAGCCATTTTTGATATTTCCACGATTGTTCATGACGGAGACCTGAGCGTAAAACGATTCTGTCACGACAGGTAGCCGGTTCTTTGAATCACCAGCGTCGTAACCACGGCAAATTTCCTTGGCAGAAATACCCTTAGCTTTGAAACCAAGGTTGTTGCCGCCTCCAGCTTCAGGAAAAGCTTCCTGGTGCTTTTCCACTGATTTGCCTTCTGCTGTGAGACTAGATAGGGCAAACGGAAAAACGGTACCTGACTTTGTAGTGCCTGTCTGCAGTCCACCGAAAGGCACAATGCTGACGTCACTGATCTTGTAGACATCCTAACGTCAATAGACTAACATTCAAAATATGACATACCTGAAGGGGAAGACGAAGAGGCTTGTCAGCGGGACTCTTCGGTGGCTCGCTGCTGTCCATGACCTCAAGAAGAGTTTTGTCAGTAATGCGCCTGCTACGGCGGATGCAGGTCCACCCGTTGTACCACTGTTTGCTAGTGCTAGACTCGGTCAGACTCTCCCCTTGCCAACAGTATATAGGTAAGAATGGATCATATATCGGATGGTTACCAATTTTCTAAATACAGATTAAGTCAAATTCATCTGTCTGGGTTCCCTCTAAAATTTCACGCTTGCTTCCAGTTGATAGCATTACGTTTGTAGATGAGGTCGCCAATGGTCGTAGACTTTTAACTGTCGATTTGTCCGATAACAATAATGTTCATATGAATATTTTCCTTGTAAATATAAGGTGCATGTCTAACTACTCAAACATTGTTACAATATAGGACGTGCCATGCTACTATGCTAAGCTAACTGTGGAACATGGCATGCCCTAAGTTGGATGGGAGACGTTCTGTAACTTTCAGCCTATAGCTGGATACGTAGCAATTCTCTAGTAATCCTAAAGACGGTAAATAACACTACCTTGGGAGATAATAAGTATGGTAACCGTTGAGCTAATCATGCAGAATGACGGTACCCTGAGGCTGGGCATTGTCTATCGAAAGCTACACTCAGTGACTACAGGAGGCATATGGTGGACATAGTCGAACTCGATGGTCAATCCATCATCTACCTGCTACTAGTCGCCACCATGTTACCACTCTGTTACGACCTAAATACATGGTAAATTTTAAGCTAGTATTAAATACACGTTTCTTTAACCCTTCAGTATAATAAAAATCCCCATGTAAGTTATGGCTGCATACTAGGTTAACATGTCCTATATGCACGACCAGGCTGCAATGTGGCTTGTCAATTATTGGCTTTGGCAAGTATGATTACTAGAAGTAACGCTTCCAGCATAGGCACAGCACTTCAAACAGTAGTTTCCTAGCCCTAGTATTTAAAACATAAGGAAACCAGCAGGGCAAGCATTGTGTGCCCCGAGCTGCAAAAACCTACTCTACTCGGAAAAGCACAAATTCAGGTCCACATTTCTACTTGAGATTGAGGGAACACGAACCAGATCTGACTCTAATCAGTGTCATTTATGACCAAATATTGGCGTCCGTAATCGTATCAGCACTAAAATCACTCAAATACACCGCTAGAAGCAGCAGCATAAACGGTAGTCGCAGTGGTTGAAACACGCGACTTGGACTCATCGAATCCTTCCGGGCAGCTACTATGTGTGATTGATAGTGCAGTAGCAACAACCCAAATAGCTACCGCTACTCAAGAATGAATCAGGCGATTTTTCTGCCTGCAATGGAAAACGTGGCTTACGCTATATTCTTCCTACGTCATCTCAACGTTCCTTGTCATCAGTTCAAGCGGGAAGAGAGTTTAAAGTGGGGAAGATGGCTGATTGTCTACTTTCACTTTAATTAACTACAATTACCGTCCTTGCTCACGGGCATATGGGAATATCCTCGATGTCGATGGTCGAAGTAAACACACATCCACGTCTTATACCGTTAATTAGCATGGGCGGTGAGTGAGCCGACCGCGGTTTACAAAGCGCGGCAAGAACGAGCACAGAGACCACGAGACAGCGTG
>UYRU01041885.1:24729-38636 GCA_900617775.1 Dibothriocephalus latus | reverse complement strand
ACTTTCGCGAATAGCACACTTCTCCCATTGTCTCGCCTCAAGCAAAACTTTGTTTTCCAAATAATCTGACCGCATCCAACATGAAGTATTATGATAGAGAAGAATACCAGTACGTATTAGCCTGCGTTGAGTGCACCAACTATTGGGGTGCCAAACTGTTCCTTCAATATTTGCAATGTCTGTCCAATCCATATTCGGTGCTAACACTCAATCTGGCCAGAGCAAGTGGCCACTTGGGAAACGGACAGGCCGCCGCGTCATCCTACCCCGACACCGGAGGGCCAGATAGCCGAGCAATAATCACGCCCGAGTCCACCCTGCGTGATGAAAGTTCAGCAGGTCAATGCCCGCATGCTGTTCAACAAACTATCAACACACAAGAAGGCAATTAGCGTTAATAATCGTTGTATGTTTGCAGTAATGACTGTTTCCCATAAATACTGCAAACGTCTGTGCATACGCTACCCTATCTGCTACTGCTATCTGACTATGTCTCCGAGAAAGAATCCGCGACGGATGCCGAAACGTCAGGCGAATAAAAGTGTTGTCCCAGCGATCGAGTTTTCTTCTTCTCAATTACTTCCTGGGACTCACATGTTCGCTTGTATTGGCAAATGTCTTACTTCTTGCAGACTAGTTACTAACTAGCCACTATAAGCATAAAAACGTTCTCTAAAACCTATGGACATGCCAGTTTTCTATTTATGCGTGAACTGATATCAAAAGTTTTGAATTTTGTGATCTAACGTTGTTTTTCTTTTAATAAGAAGGCTACTTTATGTGTTATATGATCCACTGAACTTTCGACACTTATGACATACATTACCACAGAACCAACATAGTGGGTTAGAGCCAAACGTACAATGTGTAGCGGGATGTGGTTAGGTACCTTGCTCTCATGCGTCATGCACATGTTTCAATTAACTTTGGAAATCATAGTTAACCCTTTTTAGAAGAAAATTTACATAAGTTAAAATTCATACTTGTCTGTTATATTTCTTTTGGATACATGAGAAGGACAGTGTTCTCTTCATTTAAAGGTCGGAAATATGGCTGTCTTACAGCATATTTTATGATAGCATATGTAAAGTGCTACTTTCGAAGTAAGCGTAAGCAATACAAGTATTCTTTGCATAAATGTTGCGTTATGCATGCTTGTAGAATGGTGGACCTCAAGTAAATAATAATAGAGAAAAATCTACTAATCAGGTATTTCTAAGTGTCATTCCACTGTTTGCTTGCTAGCAAGTGGTCTCCCTAAAACACACTGCACCTGTTCTCTTGGAGATTGGACTTTGACGTACCTGACAATGTAATTAAGAAATGAATATTTCTCAGACAGAGACTGACGTTTCCGCATTATTATCAACCTTAAGTTATTGAACCAATCGTTCTTAACTTTCTAAGCTGGAATCGTTTCAACTGATGGATTGCTGCAAACTCAGACTAAGAATATTTAGCACCTCGCTTCGACATCAATCTTCTCTCAACCTCCGGCAAAAAGTTTGAGAAGGCAGCAATATATTAGTCCACAACTGGCGAGCGCACTTAACCCAGGCTTAAACGGACCCAGCGACAACCCTATAAGTAGGTAGAACTAATTTTGTCGTATTACAGAAATCTTGAGTTTTAGGGCATTTTTATTTCTTTTAGAGGACAAAACAGACAAATATCGGGGCTTAATTGTTTTGATCAAAGAAAATATTAATCAATGTGCCTGCATATAGGAAGAAGAAATAGTTCATGTTTATGCGTTAGCAAAAGCCACAGTTTCATTTGAAACAGGGGACATGAACATATTCAGGGAGCTTTATTTAATAAAAACCTTAGCATACGTGTGCCTTCGCAGGTATTAGGAATTGGTGTACGGCTCAGAAATGGGAAAATCCTGGATATTATGGGCAAATAGAGCTAACCATAAATCACAGCTATACATTGCACCAATCAATCTAAGTGGAGGCAGGCGAGCTCTTAGGTTCACATCCTGAACCAAATTGCATCTGCTCCAAAGAGGACGCCTTCAGTCGAAGAAAGATCTGATAGGCGTTTGACACGATGCCCACCGCGCGTTTCAGCAAGCTGATAGCAAACGCGGTGACCTGTGCGTGATTTAGTTTTAAGTGCTACTGGACCTGTTCTGTATCTACCGCACTCTGTGTTTCCTCATCTGCCCGTGTCCGGCGTCCTGACAGAGTGAGGAAGACCGGACGTAGGGTCAGGAGAAGAGGATGCGATCACTAGAACAAGAGTTTTATTTTCCTGACGTTGGCCACATCTAACTGGCCCAACAATTTGGCAAGCTCTTCCGTACGTGAAGAATGTATCGGTCAGCCGCCTACTCACCCCACTTGGAGTTGGAGTTCCGCACAGGCCAAAAGCAACCATCAGGCGCCGGGTCATGAGACCGAAAGGCCCACTGCCACGGCAGAAAACGGATGGGGTCGTTTACCGGATCTGGTGCAGTTGTGGACAAATCAACTACGTCGGAAAAACCGGGAGATTACTCCGGATGCGAATGGCCGAGCATGCAGGGGCGGTAAGGAAGAAAGACGCCAACTCTTAGGTTGCAGCTCACTTGACAGGATCCGACCATATTTTCAAGTTTGCTGAGGCCAAAATCCTCTCAAGAGGTGACAACCGCATGAGCCGCGAGCTGCCGGAGTCATGGTTCTCAGGCTCCCAGTCCATCAACAAGCGTAACGATTTGGCGTTCCCATACGGTATACTGAGAAGTTTCCTGGGCAAGAGGATCAGTCATGTGGGAAGAGCCGGACGCAGCAACAACTCTGACGACAGCACGCATAGTTGTCACGCAATTATCAGGCCCGCATCCGGAGCTGACAAGGCAATTGTGGCAATTAGTGAGTCGAACGCGCAGTGTCAAGCCAGTACTGCATCAATTTAGACCCAAGCGGTGGCTACAGAAGTGAATAATTATTGCGCGCACGCGGATGACCACTATGAACTATAAATACCGTGCAACCTGTGCATCTTTCAACTCTATCAGCGCATGACTATGAATATGCTACCATCACCTATGATTAAGGATTCCCGACAGAATCCGAAACGTCAGGAAATAAAACTCTTGTCCCAGTGATCGCATCCTCTTCTTCTGAACTACTTCCTGGAACTCGCATATACTCCATTATTGGCAAGACGTAGGGCGGTGGGCCAGGCAAACTCCGTACATAAGCGTTCCAACACGCTTGTTTGTCCACAACGAACACCTGACCAGGGTTTTAACAAAACAGTAAAGGTATGGAATCGACGGCAGGGATCTCAGCGCACACAGTTTAGGCTTCGGTGCCACACACATCCCGCTATATACACTTGCCTAGAGTTTTAACGCAACACGAATATAGAAGTGACAATTTGAATTCCAACTAACACCACCTAGGCCTTCACGCTGCACAGCCCACACGCGCATGCACACTATTAGGGAGCATATGCCTAGTAAGATGCGTTTTTGCTACCACCGATAATTCGTGACAACGTCCGACTAGAACTGACAAGCATCGAAGTACCAGCGTGCGTTGTCTTCAGTGGTTGCGCAAACACAAACTATCTCTACTGTCGCTCGAATAAAAATCGGCTTGAGAGCTGTGTGTATAGTATACGTATAAAATATGACTTCGCCTCAGCGAGCAACTACCAAAGGTGAAACGTGATCTGATTCAGAATAAAAACTATCAGAAAGAAGTCTCCAAAAGTATGCTATTCGTCGATGGCCCATTAAATATATGGAAATTGAGGGGGCGGAAGCTGGTATAACTGGTAAAGGTTGAATGACAGTTTGAGGTGGATGAGAAAAGTTGTGTATAGGTCGACAATTTAAAAAGAGCAATACACTCCGAATAATTTTCTAGGATTGAGAAGAAAGACCTGCGTGGTAATGTTAATTTCAGTACAAATGTTATTTTAAATTGGGCACTGAACATTGTTTCCACTGCAACCAACACTGAGAAACTGAAAGCCGCTTTATAAAGGATAGGATTGTAAAAAGTGTCGGTAGCTGTTGTGATGAATGTCTGCCTTCTCGCCGCCTAGCCTCTGCCGCTTGCTAACGTCTGAGCTTCTCTTGAAAAAAAACACGACTTTTCAAAATTCATCTGGATGGCTGACAACTGGCCAATGCCGTAAGGTGGGAGAGAGCAAAAAATCCGGTAATATGCTAGACTGGTTTTTCATGGAGAGGGTTCCCTCTACCTACCGTCTTCATCTCATCTTTCTTCGTGCAGTTACTGACCAACCGTCCAAGCGGTGGCTGACATGGCATTAAATTACCCTTCATCACATGACACATATGCTTTCGTCTTCTAATCCACGTTGACATACTTCACGAGAGAAAGAGAGGTAGAGAGCAACACTCTCACGTAGATGAAATGTGCTCATTATCACACAGGACGATTTGCCTGTCATATTTATTTAGACATTACACTTCATGGATGCTGCACATGTGATGCTTGATTTTATCTTGATACTTGTCGCTTGTGTGATGGACTGAGTCTACATGTAGCCCGACAGAATATGCGCGTGTAGTTAGGACAAGGTTTTTTCGGGGCCTCGACTTTACTGTGTTTCATTCGTAGATATTTAAAACTAACAGCAGGCAATATCTAGATTTAGTAAAAACGTGTCGCCATTTAGGGCCAGAGGAAGGCGTGTGTTGTACGTAAACAGTCGCAGGTCGACCAGTGCGTTAGCCAAAGCTTCCACCGCTATAGTAACATACTGGAGCTTTGTCTAACTAATAGGTGAGGATAACTTGCCTGGCCGCCTGCAATACACGTGGATTAGCGCCATATTCCGGCGGAATTAGTTTAGGGATTAAGGATTAGATAAAGCTCAGAGTTATATTTAGGTCAGAGTTGGGAGATCTGGGTTCGTGTTATCCGAAGGGTTTAGGTTTAGCGTAGGAGTAAGGATAGGGTTAAGATTACGTTAGCGGATAGTGTTAGTTTGAGGGTTAGGACATGGGACGAGTCACTCTTTCTGAACTTTATCGTAAGGTCACCGACTTAAAGTGGGCACGGCGTTCCTATTACCATGTCCTGTCTTGGCCTACGTACAAATCATCCTTATCTTTGTCTATCTCGTGTGCGCGCATTCGTCGCGATGCGATGAATTTGCAGGTGACCAAGTAGACTATTCTGGTAGCCAGTGCTTCTGCTGCTATAAGGACACTTTGGAGCTTTATTCTTACGGCTGGCTGAAAGCGAGTGTTAGTCCTGCGCCAGTGCCGGTGGAGAAGGTGGCTTATTTCACCGGGGACACCCGATATGACCACTATCTGAGCTGAATTTTCGCTGAGAATGTGGACAGAATAGAAGTAGTTGTGTGCTCAAATATTTATTTTATTACACTTAGTTGTGCGTGTCCCCTAATTGGCCCTGGTCTATAGTATTTGGTTTGCTTGGAAGCTGGCTGCTCCAGTCCTAACAGAGGTAGATCATGCCCACCGAATCTGTGCAAAACTTTACCATTTATATGGCTTGAGTTATGACTGCTTGCAGCATGTTTTTCAGGCCATCTTTTATCCTTAGTTTCGTCCGCCTTTTTTACTGGTCCTTGTAGCAACGCCATCAAAGATGACTCTTCTCGTCCATATTCATGAGGTGACTGCTCTACCACAATTTTTTCTGCCTTAGCCGATTAGGGATCCTAATGGCACCGTCCATGACCTCAGTGTATTGAGTCATTTCATGTTGCTTTAAGTAAAATATATGCCAGAAGGCGCTGAGCTGAAAATAATTGTGCTAATTCACTTTACTTTCGTAAAATTTTCATATCGCCGCCCCGTTTGGAAGCGATGTCAAATAAAACGCCCTCCACACCATCGATTTTTTCTTTGAAGGGATGTTGCGAGGATATTTACGAGTTTATTTTTCTCTGAAATAGTTAATTAGACCCATCTCTCCGCGCCTTGTTGCTAGAACTGCTTATAACCTCGAACGGGGCTGTGGGTTAATAGCATCTGCTGTGTGGACCATTAGCATACCTTACTGGAAGAGGACTCAGGTATTTAGTTACCAGCGTTGCAAGTGAAGTAGAATTCACAGTGCCGACTCGTGATATCGAAAGGTCGTATAGGGTACTGGCAAGTACCAAGTTGGGATCCGCGAGGCCAAAGAAGCACAAACCGCCAACAATTACAGGTTTCAATCACAATGCGACCTATCACCCCTCCCCCAGATAGCGTTGTCAGCACCAACGCAAGCACTGAAGTCACAAAAAACGAATTATGTGTCCGCCTCCGACACTATCGCGGGGAGGTATTGCAGATATGTGTCTAGATTTTTTACTGACAAAGTCTAGGCGTCGATGCTGTTGAGGACACCTCTCCTCGAACAAAATAGCAGTCTTATAGTCATGAAACGATGTTTATGCCATTTGGGAGGTAGAGCATCCGTCTTATGATGGTGCCCCAAATGGCGTAGGTGCGCTGTTATCCAGTTGGTCTATTTTTAGATATCTGCTTCATAATAAGGTGCACTTGTCTCTACTGCCTCCAAATTGGGAGAAACCGATCTCACTAAGGGCCAAGCTATCTATCTTGTATTGGGTCAGCTCGTAACCAACCACAGCTACCATTGTGTTGCAGGCTGCCAGGATAATTCGTGTCAAACGGACAAGCTCTTATGTGGCATGGGGATGTTTAGGTGCTGTCAGTTCACATATTTAGTCGAAAAACCCCTTTCTACAGTTAACCCAACAGATGTTCTCCCGATGGTTCGGGACATGCCCTGTTGTCAACCTGCTCGGCATTGGGATAAGCAGTATTTGACTGAATAGGATCGATTGGTCATCCGAGACAACGACCGATCTCTAATGTGGATTTTAACTGTGTTGCGGTGGGAGAACGACATTGAGTTGCCTGGACTGCTGGAGGCGTGGATATAGGAATGAGTGCTGTGAGAAGTTCCTGGGTCTGAAGGGTATGATGGTGCACACATGTCAGACACCCTAGTCTACGGGACTCAGCAAGTCAGGGCTGATTACTGGGCTCTGCCCAGCGTTCCCAGCACGACTCTACTAACCCACATATTAAAGTTCTTTTAGGAGGGTTAAATGGAGCAGACTGATAAGTTATTATATGTCTACCGATCAGGTGGACTTTGGTGCGTTGGATAATGGGGAGAATGGACTTGCGCTGCGTCTACCTTATTATTACCCCACTCCCCACTTGGGTCCGGTGTAAATACAAAGTCAAGAAGACGGGAGATAGGAAAAGGCACCGGCTTACACACTGAAGGCCACCACAGTAAGAATACCACAGCAAAGAATAGGGTGCGGTTCGGCTCCCAGCTGAGTAGGAATGACAAAAGGGCCATATAAAGAAGGAGAAGCCATTGCATCCTGACCCTCCCTCCACCAGTCAGCTGCTCCACATAACAGAACACACACTGGACTGACCGCACGGTCCGAGTTGTCAACAGTTTGAAATTTTCTAAGTCGCGGCTTCTAGTGCACCGCGATAACTTAAGGTGCGGTTGATTGTTTAAATGAGGTAAAAAGCACTAAACCGTCAACCTCACTCCCTCCCTCGCCTCAGTAATTAGGCCACCGTCCGAGCTGGTCAATTTTCTGAGGCGGGCTAGGCATCGAACCCGTCTGCGCGCGCCTGGCTCCCTTGACACAAATTTGGATTTAGACAATCAGGGGGTAATGGAGACCAACTTCTAATATAAACATGTGCAAATAGAATTAGCAGTCAAATGTACCGTTCAGCCGATAACTACCACCTGACAAAGCGTAGGAGAACCGAACGCTGACTTTCACAAACGTCTTAATTTAGCGATCTGTTGGTTAACGTCGTCCATCGGTGTGGGAAACATTGTTGAGAAATGGATGCATGCTTCCCATTAACCATACAAGAAGCAAGGAATCTCCAGGAGATATGCTTCTATAGCATATGGGTTTGCGCACTGCTGTGATTTGCTTGAAGCTTATCAGAGCGATAAAAGGCTGTTTAAAAGTTCTTTTCTTTTGGAATTTTATGTATCCTTATTTCTAACTCCCTCGTATTTTTAAAAGTGAAACCAGCATGAATTCGTAACAATTTCCCAGAATTAATTCGATCATTTATTAAACTATAATGCAAGTGTTGAGCAACATTTGGTTTGTGCATGCATTTTGTTTAAATTACACGACTGAAAGGTAACATGCCAAATTTCAAGATTGCAGTAATAATGAGGTGGAGTGTTATCATCAAAAAATGGCATGTTTCGTTTCTGGATATTTGGCGAGTTGGAGGTTCAGAAAATCTGGATATGTGGATTCCATGAACATTTACTGGGATAACAATGTGCGCCTCGTCAAATCTTCTAATTGGATAATGACAGTTGCCTAATTAGTCGGTTCGCAAAGTAAATCATTTTTTGACGCAATGTTCCTCTTGTCAGTATCTACAGCAAACCGACTTATTACCTACACTTCCAGAACATCAGCATTCACAATAAAATTTCCAAAAGACACCATAAGTCATTTCAGCTAGTTGATGTGAACAATGTTCGTTTCAGTAAAATACTTATAACTAGGCGAAAGACGTTTATTTACTAACATTTAGCTAAGTGATGGCCGTTTAGTACGACGATCGGTGTCTTCAGCTACATGTACACAATTATACACTCCTTCACTTGATGAAAAGATACATGGTAATTCGTTGCTTTACAGCATCCAAAAGAGGAGGATTGTTAAAGAAGTGTTTTGTTCCTGTTAATGACGAAACATATCGTTAATAATATATTGTGCTTCCATATGGCTACACCGAACTGACAACCTGCTACCGCGCACATTACATTATAATCTACGCTTAAATGATGAGTTTGGATAATTAATTCCAAACGAACGAAAATAGCAGCTTCTGTTTACACGTTCGCAAGCTTTAAGGGACATTCGTTAAAAGTACAGAGAAGAAAAATCTAACTAAAAATGGAAGTATCTTATTTGCTTGTTTCAGGACCACCTTTTCTACCCAAAGTTTTATCATTTTTTTCCACTGCTGTCACGAAAATTGGACGTTGCAATTGATGATCCTAGGCTGACTATTTAACTTGCAGAGCACAATTGTCTGAGCAGATTTTTTTTCTAACTTCGTGGACAATGGCGCTACAGGACGGGAAGGGACGAATGTTACATGAAGGGCGCAACTCCGAACGTTGGCATCTAGTTCACTATTGGAAAAACCGCAAACCTTATAAAAGTTCAGTAAGGGAAAGTAAGCAAACGTTGAGAGGCACATTGTAGCGAATGATCATTTCAGAAATTTTAAGGTAGGCAAAGTGAAGGGACGACAACAAAATGACAATCATGCGAAATGGGGGACAACAAATATAAAATTGTACAGGGGGTACGTTTTCGTTAGCTCTAACGCTAGCTCAAAAAGCCTTGCTTAAACCTCAACCCTAACTTTGCAGTGAACAGCAAGCAAACCACAAGCGTATCTTAGTCCTAATCTTCACTTAACGTTATACCAAACTTTAGGTCAAACACTAACCCTCACGAAATTCAGCGAAAATCCACATGAAATATGTTAAAGCTTTCTTTTCCCATATTTTCCGAAAAATGAATTGAACACAAAACTTATATATGTTTGGTTGCAAATACCCGTATTATTTTCGGTATTCTTAGTGAAGCGTAAGACATGGGTGAGAAATTTCTGAAATTAAATGTTTTGATGACCAATCCCGACACTACATTAGTAAACAAAGCTTAATTTAGTTGGGTTTCTACGTTACAGGCAAGCGTCTCATAGAACTTGAACGAGTAAGAGTGATACATTATCTAACGGCCATAGGATCAACCCAACTAGTAAAGAGATGGAAAGAAGTTAAATATACACATTAAGTTGTTTTTACCTTAATTCTTTTAAAGGAAAAAATATAGACATGAGAGGAGGAGTGCGGTCGAACACAGCCAGTTATGAATATTTGCATTTTAGATAAACAATTCGTTAATGAACTCATACCTATTGTTTTGTGCGGTCTTTAACTAGCACATATTAAATGAACCTGCGCTTCACAAATGCTCTTAATAAGATTGGATAAACACGAGAACTGCAGAAAACGAGGTGCCGATGGGAGGTATACAAAATATGTCATTCCAAAGATGAGACTGGCGTCCGTTCTACAAATGAATGACCTACACCTATGCATTTGTTATTCCATTTGAGCAACTGTCTAGGTACTAATTCAGAATTTTTTTGAAGCGAATTCACATATGCACGAACATTCCAGAATCCATGGAAGTATTGACACGCAACCCCGAGACACTACTTTTCTTGTCGCCTGTAATTATACTTAAAGAACATAATGTTGAAACTTACGCAATAGTAGCATTCCCGCCAAATTCAACCGGCGCGGCTGTAATGTTGGAGCAAGCGCTATGCATGTCATGTGCCATGCACTTGCTTATGGATGAAATGAAAATTCCTTAAACAGAGGGGCGTACTACATTCCAACAATTTTTTTGAGAGGGACAACTGCTCCAAACTTAACATTTATTTTAGCATTTATTTGCAAAGAAGTTAATTTAAAAATCGTTTATTCACCGTGGTCTGCAGTATGCATATCTCAGTAGTCCACAATTTAACCGTGCGCCAAAAATAAACAAAGGTTTACTTACTCACACCAAGTGGTAAAAGTCTTTATCCTGCCATTCAGAACCTTAGTAATATATGAGTTATGTACAAATAAAACTAGCAAATTTGTAGAACCCTATGTGCATGAGCTAATTTTGGATGTGGCTTGATGTAAAAGCTTGTAATGTCGTCTATCGAAATAGAGTTAAATTCCACACAGGAGCTCGAGTTCAAGGAAGGGCTAGTATTCATGTAAAATCACACTTTCTGTATAGTGATATATTCACTCAAAAATCGCCACCCCAAATGCAGGAAAGTAACAGACAGCTGAATCTTTAAAAGAAACGCTTGCCGGTGGCCATATGCAACTTCAAAAATAATGTTTGTACCTAAAATAGTCTGTTCAGTCAGTGCATTAACATTGGCGTTTAAGGCTTTATTAGGAAAGACATGTAAAATCTCGTTATTTGTACTATATACTTCAAAGGTCCGGATTTATTTTAACTTGGACACGGCTGATCAGCATCACGCAATAGGTTTCATGTTTAATTCAATTTAATGTTGCGGTATCGAAGTTATTTTTGCTTTGCTTATTTAAAAGGACTAATTAAGGTAGCCTCCAGTCGTGTCCACTCATGCCATGCAAACAAACTTGTTTTATTTTTTTATATCTAAAAATGTAGTCAGTTGGAATTTATGTTAATGCTTGGATAACTCATCTTACTGAACCGTTGTTTATCTCATTGAAAAGAAGTGACAGGTTGAATTGTTCCACTCTGACAAGCAGCACTTTACTAGGTCTTGAGTTTAGACGTGGGCTAGGGAAACGTCCGGGAAAATTAATGCGTGAAAACATCAAATCAACTGTCGAGCGTCCTGCACGTAGTTAAAATAAAGGGGGAAAAACTGTTTAATGTCATTCCTCATTGAAAGTTGTAGGTGATGTCTTTTCTTTGACAGGTAACTTTATATCGTTCTACAGTGCCCTTAAGCTATTTAATTATTGGTTTCTCACGTCGTTTGAACAAACGAACAACTGGCGGTAATAAAAGGAACTTACGGGTTATTTAATATATCGTTTTCTGATGGTTGCCGCTGCCTAAAATGCAACCAGACGCTTTATGCCTCCCTTTATTCTGTGTTTGTGGTTTCTAGACGAGCAAGTATATACCGTTTAAGCCTACTTACCCACAGACGCCATTTGCTCCTAAAACGCGCTTGCGTTTATGAATTTAGAACCAATTTTAATCAACAATGACAAAAGTTTACCAATGATATCATAAGTCGTGAAAGTGAACATAAAGAACTTACATGTTAAGGAATTTGAGGGAGTAACACAGGGCTTTCGCCGCAGGGAATTGACTATTCAACTTTTGAACCGTCAGCGAATATTCGTTTAGTCTATGATTAGGTCGATAGAAATAAAGAGTTATGAGGATTATGCTCCGTATATCGCTGGTTTATAGCACTGGTAATCGTGCACAATTTTGAGTTAAATCTTGCTTCGTATCGAGAAATGAACCTCAGCTAAATGTTTACAAAGTGTTATTACTAACGTAGAAGATCTTACAACTTCATAAAACTCATCTCATCATGACGACAACAGCCAAATGAAATTATCTTCTTTTAAATACAGTAATCTTTTCGTCGGATATCTGATCGATTCCTGGAATATGTGATTAATCATGCAGAAAAAGACTAATTATTGGTTTGTGATCACTACATAAAACGAATCATGTATTGTACAATTGCAACCTTAGTAATCTAAAAGTCTACACCCAGTATTAGTAATTATGGTTGCAGTTTAGCTTTCAAAAATTGGCTTATCTATCACGTTAGATTGTAAATATGGTAGACGATTATTTTTTCCTTTAAATGACATATAAACAGTAGGAGAACCTTTTTAAATGAATCAGAAGCATTCTCAACAGTCGATTATAATTGTTAGATTGTGCGCAAACATGCATGCGCGTTTTCTAGCGAGTTAGTATTGTAGGCATATGCTCAATGATATTTAGCGCGTTTACAGAGGCGTATTCAAAGAGCAAAGTAGTCAAACCATTCTTTCCAAGTTTGGTCGCTCTAAAAATGTCTTTCAAAAGCTAAAATAATGTTTCAGTTAAAGTTCTCATGTAGTGAAAATAAATATGTATATTGTGAGTTATATTAGGCCATAGGGACAATATAGACAGTAAATAAAGAAAAGTTTGCGTACTAACTTGACTCTATTGTGTAGTTTGTAGTTTTTTTGTAAAGCTTTCTTTAATTTGAGATAAAGACCATCAAGTTTACGACATACGGAGTAAAAATACTCCCAACCATGCCTTCAACGAATTTCAGAATGTTTTTAATGTACGCGTGAGGAATGAAGCGCACAAGTCGCTAGTGCTGGACTTTTGATAGATCCATATTTTCGTTTGCTGGACATTTTCGTTGTTTGCAAACGGCCACGGGCTTTTTCTAACGTCAGTTTTATTGGACTGCAGGTGATACTCGTATACCAACATGCAGAGAGAGAGACGCTTATAAGTAATAGTCTAGTTATTTTATTGCAAAGCACAATGGTGCTACATACGATGAACTAAAATTATCGGCTGCTTCTGTACATTCCTGAAGTATTTATTTGAGAAAATTGCTGCCCATATTTAAATCAGCCACGACTCAATACGCAAACGATAAGACCTGCACAAACTGCAAAGCAAGTCAGTTAGACCCAGGATCCAGCGGTGCCCAAACTTATTTTGAGAGCATGGTGGATCAATACCGTTACAAACAATTAGCAGTTTCTAGTCCACGATAAAAGCGCTTGGTCATGAATGATGTACTTGACTAATAAGCAGCTTGGTTCAGTTGTCTCAGGCGTAACTGTTGCCTAAGACAGTAACCAAGTATATTTAGATGTAGAAAAGAGTCTTCGCGCATGGCGGAGACTGGCGCACTGTTCAAGGTATAAGTACACGTTCCAGGTGCTTCGGTTGCAAAATTCTTACAATTTAAACTGCAGAATATATCATTGACGAGACGGATGCTAAATAACCATCAATTCTTGTCAAATTTGGATAACTTGCTGAGCAGAAATGTCAGCTGTCTCAACCTATTTTCCATTTTTAATAATTAGAAAAGTCATCATTGACGAACGGCTCTATCATCGTGCGATGGCATTGGTTTTCTATGCTAAAAGATAAAACTAGGACATGTGGTGCTAAAGTATCGAAGTCAGTTCTTTTTAATTTGGTAAACTGCGAGGCAATTATAATTACGTGAGGCGCGGGCTGATAGTATTGTCGGCAAAGCGAGGGAATGACATTTTCTGGCTTATTAGCCATTT
>UYRU01041885.1:0-15889 GCA_900617775.1 Dibothriocephalus latus | reverse complement strand
GATGTGCTTGGCATCATAAGCCAAATATAAGGTTAGTGATCATGAGGTTTACTTAGACTTTAACTTCTTAGAAAATTGAGTATCCTTTTACGAGCTATATACATACATAGCAGTTCAATAGTAAGTTAAATACGCGAGCAAGGGCAGATAAACCATCTTTGATGAGAAAAAATGGGACAAAGGCCAATTTTCTTAAAGTTGTACCCAGTGTGTATGCATTTTTAAATGCAATATACGATAGCGCGTAGGTCAAACTAAGATGTTCTCCAGGAGAAGGAGAAGAAGATGTGATGACTGGAACAAGACTTTTATTCGCCTGACGTTTCGAAATCTGATGTGAATGTTTCATCAGAAACATCTGCAGAAACGGGTAATTCGTGCACAGGGACTGAGAGTAGTTATGGGTTAAAGTCACTATGCTACTCCACACTTATGACAACTAACGGCGAAATGCGGAGAAATGCCACCAATTTTCATGTTGGGGGTCATTCAACAGCATCTGGCTACACATCCAAATTTGTTGAGGCCAAAATTCTCGCGAGACATGACAATCGTAGGAGTCGCGAATTACTTAAGTCATGATTCACAGGCCCCCAGTCTACGAAGGAGTGCAACGACCTGCCTAATCCATATTCCTTGCTGAGGTTCAGTTTGCCAAAGCAAGTCGCCACTTAGCGAACGCACAGTACAACGCGTCGTCTAACACCAGCGCCATGGAGACAGATGACCGAGCAGTCATCAGGTCCTACTGCACCACGCGTGATGCAACTTCAGCAGGTCACGGCCTGCACGCTGGCTGTCAAGCAATTGACGCAGAAGAGAGCAATTGTCAGAAGACGAAGAAGCGATCACTGGGACTAAACTGCTTCCTGGAACTCGCATATTCATTTCTATAGAGCAATTAGCCTCAACCGGGGAGTCGTTATTTGTCATATGTGTGCAGTAGTGACTGTATACTATGAATACTGCAATGCTCTGTGCATGAATAACCCATTTATGTTAATGTTTCTGGCGAGGGATCCACGACGGATTTTGAAAGTCAGATAAATCAAAGTCTTGTCAAAACGATCACGTCTTCTACTTCTTCTTCTTCTTGTCAGTTACTTCCTGGGACCTGCAAGTCCGCTTGAATTGGTAATCTATATTCATGATTTTTCTGGGTAAAATCCATGTAAAAACACACGAAAAAGCAATTGACACATTCCACATATGCTGCCAAATATTTAATATTAATTAGATACTGTTGTAAAACGATTCGCATTGAATTCAGCATGAGTTCAGTGGCATACTCTCAGACTCGAATGTATAAACTGCATATCATCTTCCAGTTATTTGTGAGGTCAACACACAAACATACAACGTTCATTGAAGTGATGAATAGAGTGTCTTATACTGGTCTAGTAGCATGATGCATCCTCTTTTTCGGTATTTGTTAAAGCAAAACACTCAAAATAACTGTTAGAGTTTACCATCACGCACATATTTCAAGGCTCAATACCGTTAACATATCTGTAAAAAAAATTCTGCCGCTGGTATAATATTCTGAAAATTAGTTGCCTTTTGGCACAGTTTTGCTTGCCATGGTGTAAAAAATAACTATAAAAGTTTGACAGAGCCGCATTCGTGTTGACACAGTTTTCATATTCATTGCTAATGTATCATGTACATAATACAAGTGAGTATAGGCAGGCACCAAACGTTAATGAAAACAGACAGAATTAACTAATTAGTTTCCTTTAATTTGCACTTTTCTGGTGCTCGAAATCTCTCATGGAAACGACCATTTTGTTGCTTTGCTAAACCTGCTCACTATTTTCTTATTATTCGTTCGACGTTGGTCAGCCAATTTCTATATTTGAAAGTAGCTACAATTTTATGGTTCCTTTCTCTTACGTCTTCAGTACAGTTAGTATAGTCTATGTACTTTTTAGTCAGTGCGCATGAAATTAAAAGTACGTCCGCATTTTCTAGCATACGAGCCCATGAGCATAGGAATGTAATTTGACGTTGCATTGTACCCCACATCCGTGCAAATCACAGAGGTCTGTTTGGATTGACTTGCGCTGCCAGCATAAAGTACTAGTGTGGTCTTTCGCGAATGCGCTGTATAACGCAGCCAGAGTATTGCACTCTCAAACTAATTATTAATGCTGAGACCATAGTGTAAAGAGCAATGCCTTTAAATGTCACAGTGAGAAAAATTGTGCCAGCTTGCGCTCATGGTAACGTGTATTGCGTGCAGGACGTACAGCTTCAAATAGTATCTAGTTGACTGAGAACATGTTAGTGCCAACAGGAACGAGTTTTTACCTTCACTGACTTTTGCGAGAGCTGGGCCGGCTCTCCTTTGTTTAACATACCATTATCGATCAGAAATTTGAATGTGTGGCTGCATTTGTTGGGACCGGGGCTTCGTCGACACGGTGGAGGATGCAGGTAATCTTGCTTCCTTTTCCGGTGGGTTCGTCGTGGGGCCGTGTTTTGCATGCATTTTTAGCTCCTTTTGACCTTTTCCTGTCCTGCATACACGTAATGACGTAGAAATTTGTAGGCCGCGTGAAGTTCTAGATGCCGGCTGACACAGTTTTTGGAATCTGCGTATCATGTGTCAACCGCCAGTCCTCTCACTTTTGATGTACCTTGACCTTCGATGGTCGGACTACCATGTTCTCAGATGCTTATCCCGGAACTCCTACTTCTGCCAACTAGGGAACAAATTTGTGCCTCGTAAGGGAAAATGGTCGAAGTCAGATTACGGCTTCAGTGGAATCTAATGCAATTTCTGATGATGACGATTCGTTCGCTGGGAAAAGAAATTCCTTTGCATGACGTTTCGGAGCGAATATCGTAGGCCGAGCCACCTTAAATGCTGAGAGGCTGATACTTGATGCATGGTACTCAAAGGAAACCTCTGTCTGCAGGCATCTATACCTTCACGCGGCCTACAAATTGTAACGCCATTAAGTCAGTTAAGGACAGAATAAGATCACAGCGAGCTTAAGAAATTCAAGCGAAGACGGCTGCACGATGAACCCGTTGGAAGAGGAAGCAGGATTATCAGCATCCTCCACTGTGGAGACCAAGCGCATCACCAAATACCGTCAACAGATGCCAACCTTCACACGAGGGGCAAGGCAGCGAACAAGGAAAAAAATCGATCAACCCAGGTACGAAAATTACAGCTACATATCGAAGTTGCTGATTGATAATGACAATTTACGGTTTGAAAAAAGAGAGCCGGCCCAGTGCACCGAAACGTCAGCGAAGACGAAAACTTGTTCCGATGGGCACTAATCTGTTCTCAGTTTCCTTCCCCAGAACTTGTACTTTTGCAAAATTGAGTATCTAGTTGTGCTTGGTAAGAAAAGTGGCTGACATGAGACGACGGCTTCAATAGAACCTACTATAATTTCAGAGGCTGACGATGATTTCGCTGGAAAAAGAAGTTCCATGGCCTGACGTTTCGGATAATCCCTCTAACTCATCACATAAGACAGTAACAGATAGTGGTATTGGAGATACAGGGAATACAGCATTTATAGAACTCAGTAGCTGAAGGGCCCCCTGCTATGACAACGTCGATTACCGGATCTGGTGTAATTTCCGACAAGTGTGCGATTACTGTGGTTTCAAATGGTCATAGTCGCTGCAGCCGTATGGGATAAACAAGGCCAACTCTGGGCTTGCTGTTTATCCCACAGGACAAAACCATATTTTCCAATTTAATGAGGCCAAATTTCGTGTAAGAGGTGACAATGACGTGGGCCGCGAACTGGTTCCCAGGCCCGCAGTCCAGCTATAAGTGCCATGACTTCCGTTCCCATAGTCTGTGCTGAAAATTTGCTTGAGAGAGGAATCATTCACATAGGGGAGACATGAACAACCAACAATTTCGATGGCAGCGAACCAAATTATCACGCCAACGTACAACAAAAATAGAAAATTGGGGCTAGAAACGACTCGGATGTAGAGTGGAAAACAATCATTATATCAGCTGCAAACTCCAGCGATGCTCGCGAGGGCTGTTATTCATTGTATGCTTGTAATTCATGAAAATTGTATCCTGTGTATACTGCAGTCTTTGTATCCTCACCACCATTAGCTGCGATTGTCTCTGATGGTGGGCTCAAATGATAAACCTAAAAGTCAAGCTAATAAATGCCTTATTTCAGTGATCGCATTTTCATTCTACAAACTGTGTCCGGAAATCGTCCTTTCTCTTCCAACCTAATAACATCCCTCATTACCTTTTCATAAGAAAGCGCCGATGCATGTTCTCAATGGTGTTTTGCTAACACTTGCATTCTGTTTTGGGTACCAATCTTAATCGAGCGGAAACTTGGACGGCGGTCTTGCAAAATGGTCATTTTTAGGAACGTTTGATGTTGCACGAGGAGATTTGTTTTCTTAGTAAAATTAATCGCAGTTGCAAAATATGTTTTGCCCTTTGGCGTGGACTAACAGACTTATGCAGCCCTCGATGGCTAGAGGAGGATTCGCTAGCTCTTACATATCATCGTTACGGCCATGGCCTTTGGAGTGCACACGTTCGACGAAGAACGGTTCCAAAAACTAACCACTTTCATTGTACTGGCTTTTGAATTTGAAATCTACTGAAAAGCCTAGGTTTTTCTGATAATCGGGTTTGCTTTAGGAAGCACATCCCAACTTATGTGCTATAGCCAAATTCCTTGTGCATCTACCCATACTATGAATGTCCAAAACACAGTTAGATACCGCCTAAGGTATTTGGGCAGTAGGATAGGATATATGCCTAAAAAGGCCTACTAAACTGTCTTATTTCAACTTCATCTAAAAGTTTGAAAAGCTGAAATGTTAAAAGCAAATTTTATGTTTGTCCCAAAAACTGTTTCATTTAAAACTTTTACAGCAATCCAATGAAAATAAGCACACTGTCTTAACTAAACACATATTAATAGTGCTTGTACCTTTAGTGAGGCTCCGAGGTAAATTGCATCTAAATGTCCTCACTTATTAAATAGGTATTTGCGGTTGGGTGTGTCCTTCTTTTTTCCAAGGGTGGTCTATCCAGTGTGGTTGAGTAATCAAAGGAAAACTCTATGGAGATCTTAGTGAATTAGTAACTAACCAAACAGAGTACAGCAAACTCAAGTTTCTGTGATATTTAGTCCCTTGTGACGTCTTTAATGATGTAAAACTAATTTAAAAGGCTGATGTTGTGCGTGCACTTGGTACGCAAATGTTGCACGGCTCTGGTGGTCCAGAAAAAGTGAGAAACGTCTCAATTAGAACACATAAATCCCGTCTGAGAATGCAGGAGGACCTTAGGACCTCTGCTAAACGCGATTCAATTGCCCGATCTTTGGAACACGTTATGCACTAACCCATTACCAAATTCCTGAGAAACTGGTAGTCAGTCATGTATGAATTTATTAATTCCTGCAATGGAAATACTTCATTTTCCCAAATACTGGGGCCAAATTTTGCCACTCAAGATGCTCGCAGTTTAATGTATACTTGTGCCGAGAAATAGGTTGAAAAAGACCGCAACTTCGAATTCATTTTGAGGAAAGGTCATGCGAGTTGTTGGTCGTATGACAGATTAACATGCGCTACTATAACAATAAATTAGTATTAGATATTATAATTAATTATTTTTATATACCGTGTCCGGAACTATGCTCAGTTTGTGCAAAACATTCATTAAGTTATTCGAAGGCATTGCAGGATGGTTGAGTTATTTACTCGAACGAGTTACAAAAGCGACCTACTTAGTATAAAAGTAACTGGAACAATGCATCTACCTATTATGTTAAGAGCGTAAAATGCATGCCCAGCTGAACAAATATCCGCCATCTCTAACCCACTTTCGGATGATGCTATATAGGTTCACGCTTCTGCCACGTTCGAATTCGCTTGCTCGTACTGAATCGCGCGCCATAAAGTTAATTACCCGTCCTCAATCAACACGCGATAAAGCAGTAGGCAACAACGACTGTCAGCAAACTGGCTGTAAAACTCTAAATTTAAATTATTTATTGCGAACGAAAGAAATATTGAGAGACTATTCTAAAAATTATCAATATATACCAAGACGAATATTTTCGGCATCCCTACTTCCAATTAATTAAGTCGTTAGATTCTATTTTTAGCTGCAATTTGGAAAAGCTTTAACCTTCGGCATGGAAATAAGTTCATTTAAGGGCTCATTTAACTAATACGTATGCTTTAGCCCTCTCTCAACGATAAGACATTACATCATGGCACGATTGTTGAACTGGATTTCTTTTCTGGCAGCTACTAGCAATGTTCTTGGTTATAAACGTAAGAAATACAGGGTTGTTTACCACAATGTTGATAATAATAATTTTCGTCCAAATAAACGCGCGTAGACCAGTTTAATCTCTTGTCACTTCATTTAAAAAGAAGGCGGAAAATTTAAGCGTTATTCAGTAGCACTAAAGCTACACAACTCTTTTAAAAGAACAACACTTTTTTAAATAAAAAAAAGATTAGCTTCACATAATGGGACCACTGCGCACTAAGTAAAAAGCAGCGTCCTCACTTCATATTCGATGAGTTGAATTAGAACGCCTCATAATCTATTAAGTGTATTCTTTAATGCAGCTTTGATGAACACACTCGAAAATACTGTATTACAAGGTGGTCTGCAAAATGATCTAATAGACTTTTGCAAATGCGTAAATGAATTTTGAATAGGGAGCAAAATCTAACCCGTCGAGCTTGTAAAAGGATCTGAACGTTTAATGTAAATTGGAGGGCAGTTATGCTATTTCTATGAGATACCCCTTTAGAAATCAGTAAAATTAGGTTTCTGCGACTGTTATCTATCCTCCTTAAAGTAACGGGTCCTAAAACTACCTCATACGCCTCAACTTTGTTAGTATTTGTCACTTTGAAGTAAACTCACTTATTGCTTCATGCTCACCATGATTACGAGCTAATGTATTTTAATGAAATTCACCCATTTTGCTCAGCATCTTGAATTAATTTAAACGGTAAACTCAAGCAAACTGCATCTGATTTAATGGAAAAACCGGCTAGGATTACTACGTTTTAATGCGCCATAATGAGACATAGTTCTCTTTTTGCAGCTACACAGTAATTATCATCATGCAGACCATCTTTTGGCTTAAGTATTTATTCATCATCCTTTGCTTTCCATTCTACGACAAAACTATGCAAGACTCAGTATATATATAAACTTTTTGCAAACTCTACCATAACGTTCAAAAATACCTTGCATAAAAGTAAAACAATTGTGCTTACCACATGACTGTAAACTTTGAGTATTGGCCACCTCTTTCCCACTGGGCTCAAGGTTGTTTCCGCAACACAATATCTTTAATTATTTGTGCAGTTTATGTTTGCTCTAACGTAGAATTAGGTTGAGATTCTCAGTGGACAGTTCTGAATGGAACTTCAATCTCGAGCATGCCATGCTCAGCGCCGATGCACTGACATGCCCATCTCCATTCTCATTGGTGCAAGTTTTGTGTGGATGCAAAATGACTGAGTAATTTTATGGATTAATTTGCTCTTAATTGTCGTTTTGTCCAGAACATAAGCAGCTTTGTTCGGAATCTCATTTTCACACGGGTCGCTTATGAAATTGGACGATTACGCTCCAAAAACACATATAACTATCTTTAACTAATATTTGTTGTTTCTTCTTGGTTTTTGCTTGCTTTCTGGCGCAGAATGCAAGTGCGACTAACGTACGTTTATGCATTTAAGAAAGAAAACCTACATAGTCATTGGCATTTCAAACTAGACAATAAAACTAATAAAATTGTTAAGCTTCTTCAAAGCCGAGAAGCTAACTTTATAAAAGCATGCTTTTTGGTACAAGCGTGAAAGCAACATTTTCAAGCTTCATTAAAAGGTCGGTGATAGATTTGATGGTTCCGTACACTGTACCAATGCATCGGAATCTTACCTGCTAATCAGTCTACTTAAAGTTCGTTAATAAACATCTTGGGCACTTGTTTTTAGCTATAATGAAGGCGAACTTCGAAGCAATAATATTATAATAAACTGAGCCGGTTAAGTTTCCAACTTCAACTATCTGCACGCATATTGCCTACACATTGTTTTTTTACAAATCAGACGTTGGTAGTATTCCCAAACAATTGTTTTGTGGCAATTTGTGATAGAAAACTTACTAAAACATTAATAATCGTGGTGCAAGTCATGTCTTACAGCACGGCGAGGGCGTCAAGCAGGCTACCGAACTTTGCGAACTATCGCTTATTACTATCATACCGAAACGATCGCTCCTATAAAACTTAGAAATAATAATGAGCAACCTTAGGCGACTTTTCTACTAAAAATAAATATAAAATTCTAATGTTTTATTCAGAAAAAAACTTTCTTTATAATCATAAATTATTCCAATCTTAAGAATAGCTATGAATTAGAACAAAGAATTTTAATCTTATAGTTAGTTAAATGCATAATCATACCAATTTCTTTATATCAAAAGAACTTTCCCATACTCAAAATATTTTAAAAATACTTCCGTTATTTAATTACAGAAACCTTTACATCGGCTTTTAACCTCCGGAAAATTTTCGACAATTTTCTCTCTCTTTTCAATAAATGTAGATTCTACCCGATATTTATATCAAGATCTTTAAAATAAGATACCCATTAAACACCTTCACCAAAGAAATGAATTATTGGCTATTAGCCAGGTAAGCCATATACAGAGGGTCCTCCAAACATCAAACAACACTGTCGAGCGAATAGACCGTCTACAACAGAAGTCTGATATTATTATTGTTATTACCAAAGTAAAAAATCTTACTCTAATATATATATATATATATATATATATATATATAGCTTACAAATATTTATCCATGTTACGTTTTTCCAAGCTATTGTCCATATGAAAATGGAAAATTTTGACCAGCGTTTTATTAAGCCTGAAGATAAATGATACGGTTTAGGTAGAAATGAAAGACCCATCGTGACTTTGCACGAAGCCTTCACCATACTGTATATTCATTTTTTATTTGCTACAAACTAGTTAGTATTTTGGAAACTGATAACGTCGCGTAATACAACTTAGTGCAGGTGAATATAACAAATTCTGTGATTCTTCATGAAACTCAATTATTAGAAATATTGGCATGCTTACTACTCGAATTAAGCAACCGAATAAATGAACAAGTTAAAGGTGCAATTCAGAGATGGCTACCGTGTAGGCATGCATTACATATTTTCCTGTTTATTCGATCTCACCGCCTTTTTGAGCCGACGAAGCAGCAGCCTATACAAATAATTCAAAAATTTCCCTAAAATGAAGATTCGACTCGGCATAAATTAAAGGAGACGATTAAAAATGGTCTAAACTGGAATCATCAGGCAGTTATAAAATGTTAATAGATTTTTACATTTCTGCATTTTCGACGTGAACTGCACAACAGTTTATGCAAACATTTCTTTTTGGTAGAATATTGGAAACTGTACGATGAGTTAACAATTTTGCCAGTAACTGTGGTGTTTTGGGACATATACTTCCAAATTCCGAGTCTCCGTAAATTCATTTGAACGTATTTTGATGACTTGTTCATTAAGGCAAAAACTTCGAGATGTCCAAACCTACAAATGCGTTGACACTGGAATTGACACTTTGGGCTTAGTAACTGTCATTCGGTACAGTCATTCTATTTTTCAGTCTAGGGTTATAAGATAAGGTGCTTTTTTAATAGAATGTACCTTACAGGCAATATGAAACAGCCAAATAAAACAGAAAATTCGTGAGTGTGCTTTAACTAGTGGATGCATTGCCTTTGCGTGAAATTAATTTCTAAAACGTATTAGCAAATATTCAGGAAAAAACAGAATGCGATAGCTAACTTGTCTTTCAGCAGCAGTTGGTTATCCTCTATCCCCTTAGATGACTGGTACTAAGGAGCAGTTATTTGGCTGTTGGTCCTTTGAGTTGACCTTTGATTATCTCCAGGCATTTGTTCGTTTTCGATCGGATTTAATAAATTACGCTATAATGACCTTTCCCAACCTAGTTTTAAATTAAGGCATACAGGGGCTTCTGTTCTGCCTTTTTACATTTACATTTTCTACGATGAAGGTGGAAAAGAAGGAATACTGCTAAGCAATCTATAAGACTACGGAACAAAGCAATAACGAATATAGGTGTCTGTGGTCTGTTTCGGTTGATAACCAAGGAGGTCAGCGACTCGAAATCTGAGTTCGCATTTATATTATTTACATTATATTACTCTCTCTATGTACTTATTGTTCACCGCCGCGTATACAAAGACAGAAGCTAATCAACGCACGGTCCATGCAAAAATAACTAACGGAATCGTGAAGCTTGTAAGCCTGTAGGTCACTACTAGCGAAGGCATTCATTCGAGACATCGCTCGCACCCACGAACCTAAAAAAAGAACTCAAACAGGTAGAAAACTAGAGAAAAAGAGAAAAATCAACTCATTTGATGAGTGGGCCGTAAAACCAAGCAGTAAGCGCACAGTGTAAACAGAAGCGCCTGCCTCCCAGCAGTCCATGGTGATGATGCAATCAGCTTCGCGAGCTAATTAGCCTAACATATGGCTTGCTAAGCTGTTTAAGCTTAACCTTTCCAGTGCTTAACCACAAAAGAGCTGATTAGTCGCCGTAAGCAGGAAAATCACATTTCACCCAGAAATAAGCCTGTTACTACTCAGAAACTTAAGTTGTGTTGGTTTTATTGAGGTTGAGTTGAGGATTCTCACTGGAACCTGTCGTCTGAGTCAGAAACAGATAACGACAATCGTGACACAAAAAGTGCATTATATATATGGGATGCAGGTGCCATGCAATCATAGATCTATATAATTGGCAAAGCCCGGATTTTTCGCTAGGATACTTATCTGATGCAAGGATTAATTTTTATTCTGCATCGCATGGCGTTAGTTGATTTGATGTTCCATGCAGTAGCAAATACTGTGCATGGAGTCTCGTTGGCACCACAGCTGTTGTTCGTAAGCGGCAGAGAATGTGGAGAAGTGAAGTCACTGATTTTTTTCATTGACTGTGGACCGAAGAATTATGACTCGAGCAGCGTACGGCTGATGTGGTTGTCAACTTTCGGCGAACTTCAAGTCGAGTAAGCAGTGATCTGGGAGTTAAAATCATTTCCTTTTACGGCTTTTGCGTAATCGGCCATTTGCGTCCAAAGTAATGCATACGTTCCTGCAGATAGTGCTAAGTACGTAGGCATATGGTTAGACAGCAAATACATCCAAAACATACTGTGTTCTTGGTTAGTAAAAAAATGTCCTTGAGGATTTTTCAATTTAGAACCGGAAAGGCCAAAGTAATAAACTTCTTTTTCCAGCGAGGGCTCCTGATTCTTATGAACTGTTTCATGGAACGCAAATATTCGTTTTGTTGTGTTACTACTACAGAAAATGGTTCAATTAATACATTTTCGTTATTGTTATTTTAATTTGGGACTGCAAATATCAGTGCTCTTGCTGATCCTAGGGAAAATAGAATGCATATTTCTGGTGACTGTAAATAACAGTTTTATCATTTGGGACTTCCTATGAGTGTTTTCATCATACAATACATTTATGGCCATAGTGAACAGTAAGAAAATGCAAGGTCTTATTTTTCTTTTAAAAGACATTTTAATTCGCAAATTTGTAAAATATACCGAATAATGAACTGAAGATTTTCTGTCTTAAATGTTAGAAATGGTGTTCCAAATCAGAATTCAAAAGAATTCATGATATACCAAATTTGCTTTTTTGTAATTTCTATTTTTCTAAATTTTAATTCATCTGTGAATGACCCTGGGTCTTTAGAGTAATGTCCAGGGTTGCATCAGTGTTGACAACCAAAGATGCATCCCAGATTCTAATCAATACTGTCTCACAAAATAGGCGTTTCTGCGTGCGCTACTATTTAGAAAAACCGACCACCTTAATGCTAAATTTATTTGAATAATAACAGACAGTACAGAACTTACAAAAATAAAGCAAACAGCTAAATTAAGGTTATGACGTGTTTCCTTCGCTTATCACACCATTGATCATGCAATGTCGCAACTTCATGGTCATTTCTTACTTACGCCGTCAGTGAGCAGTCTGTGCTTATTCCTTAAATGGACAAATTAATATTAATTAATGTGTCAATTTGGGAATTTCCTTAAGGATTATAAAGTATTCGATAAACTGCTTCCTTTTAGGTAAATGCGTGTAGTTGTTAATACGAGCACATTATATGTAGCTAAGTCGTGACTGTTACAGCTCATCCTATGTGTGTACGTTATTGTCTCGCAAAAGTTTTCCGTAATTTTCCGAAATTTGAAATTTAACTTTTATTTGCGAATACAGAATCAACTGAATACTATCCTCGAGCTGTTTTACTGTAACAAGTTTAAATTTATTTAAGTAAAAATGCATTCGCCGTTTGAACTACTTCCAAGCAAACGTGCAAATTGCATGCTAGGGCTTTTTGCTTAAAAGTCAAAACAAATCGTACGATATATTGATCATCAAAATTTCACCTAAGCGAATTTCCTACATAAATGAACTACTTGGATTATGTGAATGCTGGTAAGTCTTGGATAGTCTGAACTAACTAAATTCAAGTGGACAAAGGTATGTCACAATTCTGTTGCTTATTGCGAAATATTTCCAATTCGCTATCAAAGCGATTCTTGTCAATCCTGATACACTCACATTTTTATCCTCCCAACTAAAGAACATTCCCAATTAACTTTACAAAATATTTTCAACATGTAAAGTTAAACGTTCTAGGCATAGCAACAGAGAACTCTGGATTAACAAAATAGGCTAAAGGCATGGCGAACTAGATTCATTGATCAAATGATAAATACGAATATAAGACTTCCTTCCCAGAAAATTTAACCATGTAAAACATAAGCGACCTAACCCACCCAGAATTGAGTTATTATTTTATTTTACAAATGACACTTATATCAGATTAACCTGTTTTTCAAAACTTAATTTTATTTAAAGTCAGGTGACTCACTGGTCACCAAACCAACCTGTGCTCCAATTCATTGACAAAAGGGCTTGTGAAGGCACTTGTGACTCAAAGGTCTTGCCATATACCCTTTTTATACAAAACTATTTAACTTTCATCTTCCACTCTGGGCGTCTAAAACCCGTCATCAAACATTTCTGTTTACAAAGGCCAAGGTTTTGTGTATATATAGACCAGGCCTTTTATATGGGCTAAAAATAAAAGGTAACTTATAGCCATCATAACTAAAAGTACTGCTTAAATTGCGCGTGACCTGGCATAACCTTTTTTTGAATTTTCCGATACAAACCTATTTGATTATTAATTTGCTCAGATATAAAATATTCTTGTTAGGTGACATTTTACATACCGGCAAATATTGACTTCATATATTCATGACCGTTTTTTGCTTGTTGATTATTATATCACGCTATATGTACAAACATAGAGGAGTACGTTCTTGCGGAAAATTCGAAAAAAATAAAACTTATGTTATTTTTTAATCGTAAAAAGACACTGTTCGGGTGGATTTGTATATTATTTCGAGTAAAAAGAGATATATATTCATCCAAATGCGAATACCGACCTAAGACATTAGACGGCATCATCTTTCTCGCCTATGTGACCAAATCTTGTCTAAAGATTATTTATAAAACAAAACGTGTTCACTGCAGCTAGAATGATATTTCGGGTAAAGGACGGGAGGTTTTTAATTTGTATACAGGTAGGATAGCCCAAAGGTCAGCCAGCCGTATAAACGTCAATCAGCAAGATACTCAAATTACTGACAAGCTTTTAAACGCCACTTTAGGTGACTACTTTATTGGACTTCGACAAAACATAAGATATGTAACGTGTCCCCGAATGTCCTTGCGTTATATTACTGCAGCTGCCCTTATCAAATGATATAATTTGCCCAGGGTATGTTTCGGAATTAATAAAAGTAGACTTAATATAGGAGTTACCAAGAGTCAGATTCATAGAATATTTCTTTGGATGGGAAGTGGGAGTAGAAACACGCCTAACGTGACTGCCATTTCGCAAAAACTCAGAAAAATATTGATTACTTTTAAGGTTGGAGTTACGGAGAAGGTAAGGCCTTAGTTAGAGGGTAGACTTAGGTTGAGGTTACGTTAGAAATGAGGGCCCATTTATAGTTTATGATTAGGGTCAATGCTAGGTTTCGATGATACGATAAGGGCTTCATTTATGGTTTAGATTATGGTTACTTTTAAGTTTAGGAGATGGAACTTTTTTTCATTCAATGGCGCCATCGTAAGGATGCGGACCTTATTTATGCATTCCACTGGTGAAGCGAAAAAGCCAAGTCTTAACAATATTTGTATGGGGCGTATGTTTTAATTGTAGTATTAGAAAATCATACTTCTCAATTACTTTCTTCCTAAAGTCGACCTAAAAATCGAATGCTGAGGACCGTGCCGGTTTCCTCTGTTCTTGTCACAGCAAAGGCCTATTACAGTCGCATCTCCGGTTCTTGCGCATGTTCTCGTGACTCTGCGGTCTCCTCCTCGTGTGGACCTTCTGCTAAAAACATTACTCGTCATGCGCCCCCTGGCTGCCGCCAACACTCACAGCAGCATGCCAGTCCTATTACTTGCATACTTTTCTCCCATGAGTGACCGTTTTTCTCCTAAAAAGGCACATATGACATTCCATTTTTGAATTCTGATCCATGCTTTGGGAGTTTTTTTACTGTCTGCTCTTGTGCTCAGTTACACTTGCTGGCTCGTGTTAACTGACATCACCACACGCCGTTGTATTAATTGGAACAAGCGAGTAGTCGCATACAATTATGTCAATGCCTTCTTTTCAGTTCGGCTGTGCCAATGCATGTCTTGACTACTGTATACCCATAGAGAGTTCAAAGGCGTTTGCCTATATTTCCCGTAATAAACTTGACTTGACTTGACTTGAAAAATTCGTCACCTATAAGGTAAATTTAAAAACAGCACTAGCGTCGTGCACTAATAACCTAATTGTAGTTCAAATATAAAAGTGGGCTAAAAATCGGGTTAGAATGGGTGAAATAGACCAACCGACGTATGTATAAGAAAGTTTACATGCGAATGTAGTGAAGGAAAGAATGGCGGCTCAGATTGAAAAGCCCGCTCAGATAATGTGAACTTAGATTTTATGCCCGAAGACAGGCTATCCTTTGGCTTAAAAATAGTTTGTAATTATGCTACTTAGTAAGCCCTCACAATTGCCTTCCAAATCGTATCGTGTATTTTCCTCCAATACTGTCCACATGCAATAGCAGATCGGGTCCAAAATTATTTGGGAACTGAAAGCCTTTGGTATAAACTAAAAATAACCTTTTGAATCTGTCTTTTGAAAAAGACGTGACATACTACCAGATAAGCAGAGGAAAGAATGCTTTTTCTTTTGGTTCGTATAAAATATATCGCAATTCAGAACTGCATTCAAAATCAATATCAAAACACATACTTCTTATGTGGTAATTTCTTATTCAAAGCGGTTTTTCGAGGAGCTATAAAAAACATGCAACCAAAGGCGATAGCCTAGCAGGCATGAAATATAGTTGAATTATATTGTATGACAAGAGACCTTAAAGGCTCTCTTAAGTACTCTTCCCTACTCCAATGTGCGTTTCAGTACTTTGTTTAACATTAATTGATATTGGTTACTGACGAATTGCATGGCCACACATTTTACCGTTGAATGCAATTAAATTTTCAATAATCTAATTAAGGTAAATAGCATTTAATGCGTTTGCGGTGTCCCTTAAGATGAATAGCTATTTAACCATATTATCATACAAAGGTGGAAAATGTTTTACTGTAACAAAGAATAAATACTCATGCTCTGAATTTTATTTTATTAAAAGGCAGCCTG
>UYRU01041884.1:9514-25101 GCA_900617775.1 Dibothriocephalus latus | reverse complement strand
AACCCTTAGGCTACGAGATCGTTGATTCGCCGGGTTTCGTCAGGGGATATTGGCACTCGTTGATGAACGTTTGCCTGACCGCTAACGAAGTTCATCTGTCCCGTCCTGTCTTGGGCTTCAGCAGAGGCCCTAACAGACGTAACGGCTGGTAGTATAGGTGGAAAATATTACCGGCAGCTGCCCCTGCAAATCGCAGCAGACCCCTGGTGATCGCCCGAAGTACGACCATAAATGCAGTCCTTCGGTCCACCGTATGGCTAATGCTACCCAGATTCGTCGTAAATGAACTCTTGAGTATCTTATTTTCTGCACTGAGCAGCCACTTTGGCAAATTTTCAGCTGGCCACGATGTCAACTGCCTGTGCATGCGCCCAATGTACTTGCATCCACAATTGATTGTGAACACATAAATACCGTTTGATGTGGCGTGCATAAATATAATGTCTTTAATTGGTCTAAGTGGAAGAACCGTTGTTAGGCTGATGAGCAGCAATTTAGAAGCGGTGTAGGTTTGTTCAGTCGTGCAGCGAAGCCATCACCTGCGCATGTTGGACACATTATCACCCCTAAATGGAAGAAAGACACTTACCAGCCTTTTTGGCATGGGTATTTTGAGAGGGCTTTCTTGTTCATGGTGGCGATAGCTGTCGATGAATTTCTCCGGATACCCGTTTTACGAGAAACAATTTCTTCAGGAAACGAATATCTTCAGTGATCATATCAGAAGAATATACTCCAGTGGGTCTTTTGAACGGACACAAAACCAAATGTAGTTTCCTTTGAATTTGAATGAAACTAAAGAATTGAATGTAATTTTGTTTTCAGGTGGTTTTCTGACAGGTGGGCCTCTGAATGAAACCATCTGCCCGCTAGGTATAACAATTTATAAGAAAGCTAATGTGCTATTCCTCTCACGCTCGATCGTAAATTTAATCTTTATACGTGGCGCGTTCATAGCCTTTAGTAGTAATTCTCCGTCTTTAGGGATTCCCACCATGGCAAAATGTCATCAACGTATCATCAGTTTTGGTTAATTTCCTTTCGAGATTTGACATGAAGATATCCGCTAAGACTAACCCTAATGGATTGCCCCTAGCTATACCGTCGATCTTTTGATAAAACTGTCCGTTGAACAGGAATTGTACATTCTTCGCACATATCTGAAGTAGTTCCCTCAGTTGGGTTGGTTTCAGACATGTTTTTAACCGCATATTTGCAAATTATGTTAATGGTTGCATGTAGTGGTACGTTTGTAAACAACCTTTGCACGCCAAGTAAGAAAATGTGCTTATTCCGTTAATTTTCTACGAATTATAATTTATCTTTGGTACTGTGAGCAACAAGGTTGCGTCTGGTTGCTTTAATTTGTTGGACTAACTACTGGGCAAGTTGATGTTGCTTAGATTCCCCATTGATAGACTTGGTCGTAATTGTGCTCGTTACGTGTTTATTCCTGGTAGCCCGTATAATCTGGAAATATATAAACCTAAAGCCCTAATCTAGACGGCCGTTTTATCGTCTATTATTTTGTTATTCAAGTTGCGACTTAAACCTTTTTCGATACGGACTTCAGGTACTTTTTTTGCTCATGGGTTTCAGAAGCGAATGTAGTGGGTTCACTTATTACTGCTTCCGTTTTATTAAAATAGCCAGCCTCGTTTAGGATCAAAACGCGGCTGACTTTGTACGGCCTCAATGTACCGTCCTCAGTAGTCTTAAGTAAGTCATTTAGAGTCACCAGGTGTTGTTTAGTTAAAATAAAACGCTGAATAACTAGAGATATTCTGTACTGATAAGAGATATGTACGAATTTCGCTTTTAGCGATCACGCATTGTCTTATGTCGTCGGCTTCAGGTCGGATAACTGGTAATCTAGTTCTGTAAATTGAGGTTCAACCTCCGTCGGATGTATGTTTCTTCTAAGCAAACAAAATAAAAGACCTAAGAAGAGGGTTTTAGTTTGTCATTTAGTCAGTATCAACGACCTCTTTGGCATGGATATTTCGGGAGGGCTTTTTATCTGTGATGGTGTTACTTAATAGGTTTAAGTAAAAATATAATTTTATAATATATAATGTGTGCAAGATAAAGTATGATGCTATCCGGTTGTTAAGTTTCCTTGGATTCAAATGCACTTTCGGCGCTGAAAGTGGTGCGCTATCTTCCACGGAATAAAAGGTCTTCGGGAGGTAGTTCATTGATCATTTTAATCAGCCCTTACCAATCTAAAAATGTCCTCAACTTCCTCAATTAGTTATTGCGAATTTGCTTATACTGTCTTCAGTAATTTTGATTATTCTTTCGGAAGAAATTTTCATAAGGACTAGTTTCAAGAGTGGCGAAATTTCCTCATGCTGGTTAGCAGAACTACAATCTTACGTAGTTACATTTACCGTTCAGTCAAATTTTTAAAACAGTTTTTGAGGCTTGCGGCGTGGCTCATATGTGAGACCCAAAGGCACCAGAGCGGGACGAGAGTCTCCTGTAAGTAATCGGTGTACGCCTATCTGCCAAATCAAAGTTTTTAAACTTATAATTTATTCTTTCCGAGTATGACACTAGCGCGTGTTTTAGCGCAAGTTATTGCGAGGATTTTTACAGTCCTCTACTTGCTAACTTAAAACTATGAAACACAGTCAACATTATTCACAATGTGAAAATGCTAACAGCAGTCATACACTGCATTTTTTTCCGAGATATCTCCATAGAAACTAAGTGCATTCTTAACTTGTGATACTGCATAATAGGGACCAATAACTAACTTGGGCTTACCTTGAGATGAATATGCGTTACGAACTCTTGTTTAACTTGGATCAACAAACTTAACTATAAATTGCATTGACTGTCGCTCACCTGAGAAAACAGAAGCCATGACGCACTGCAAGCAGTCATCCGCTGTTATCATTGAGGTGCCAAAGGACACATTACTGATCCCATCTATTTTTAAGGCAAAGAGCAAAATATAGAAAGGCATATTCTCCATAAAGGAAGTACATCATGGCTAATAGGGAACCGACAATATAAGAAATAAATGGCTCGTAATAAGTTAGGTGGAAAAGGGCTGTCAAAAAGCCTCAAAAGATACACTCGTTCGCCGAACAACTTGCGTTTTTTGGTAGGGACCGATATTTGGAGTGGAATCAATTCTGATGATCTTCGTCCAAAGCCACGCGGTAGCAATTCGTTCCTTCATCACACGTAAAGTCAATTTTAAGATTACAAAATATGAAGTTTTTCGTACAACGATACTGGTTATGCTGAATAACTTCAATTTTAAATAACAGCATAATTAATGCGGGTTAATATTCCAAGAACGTGTGACTCTTGAAATCCTTGCGGCCCCTTACCAATTGTTTTCCTCCTGCTCATACAATTTTAATACAAAAGGGTTGCATTTCACAAGGTAATAGTCAGCGAGTCCATAAATTTGAGCAACTGCGTGCATTAAGCACAGGGTGAAATTTTAACTTTTACTTGTTTTTCGAAGTAAGGCACCAATACCATTTCAAAGTAAATACTGCAGTCTTGAATTATCTTCACAATTAGTAAACAAATAACTGCTTACTGAAAGTGTATAAGTAGAAATGGCATGATCATATACAAATTGAGCATTTCGACGTCTGGGAAATGCTCCAATGTAGAACTAGTATTTATGGCCCAAAAATGTGCCATTGAATAAAAAAGATCTGAAATCTGTAAGTATCTATTAAAAGTTATTTAACTGTGTAAACATTGCAGTGTTCATACCGTCAATAATTTTAGTGCTCACTATACTTCCTATTTGTCTAGATAAACGGTTCCTCTTCTGTCTTTAAATACAGTGATAAAACAATTAACTTTTCCGGTTCATTATTATTTTCGCATGGATTTCAGTGCCTTCCCATTTAAAATTGCAAAAATTCTCATCAGAGCGTTCGGAAAAGCAGTTGGCGAGCATACGATAAATTAACATCGGCCCATTACGTTTATACGGGAAGGGGGTCAAAAGCAAACACGCGGCCAATTATCTTCGCCACTTCATGCCAATGAGTCATGAGGATTGGGGGGACGAATGTCGATAAGAGATGGCTGCTCACGCGGAAGAGCGCCTGCGGTTAATCAACGGTTGGCCATACTAAGCGCGGAAATTGCAGGAGGTTCTTTTTTGCAGGCAAGAACGGCTTCTTCAATAAGACAGCAGTTGCTTCTGCTGTTGCTAGCAGACCCTGACGCAGGGTCTGGAAGCCATTTGGTGGGATCTAAAAATTACCCGCAAGGCTTCTTTGACATCCATACTACGTCAAAAATCAACAGTGTGCGCCAGAATTACGCTGTTTTGTCCTGGATTTCACCTTTCCTCAGTCATACCGGGAGGTGTTACCCAATTCGTTTGGATAAATTTCGACTCCTGTGACCACTGTAACCTGCTCCACAGGAACAGGTCAACAGGTAGATACACATCGGTGTGGTTTGCGCTGGCGATCTAGCCCTAGCTTCTCCCTGCAAGACCGGGTAGGTCAAGAATACTACTCGATCTCTTTTTGCTGGGAAGTTCTGTGAAAGGGCTTGATTAGGATGTATTCTCAGGAATTCTCTTGCAGCATCATGTTGGAAGGGGAATTTGTGTATCGAGTCGTTTTTTCATTGTGAGTGTGAAGTATTGTATTTGTCTCGTAACTGTATTCGTTGTAAAGAATCTTTCGGGAGGTCCGTTCTTGCAAGGACGTCCTGGACTTTCTTCGGTTTCTCCTCAGTACGCTCCGCCGATAAACGTTTTCTAGCCATTTGCGATAAGCAGCAGACTAAGTTGGGTTTCTGGTCACTGGTTGCGAAATTACTGAAGTTTCCATATTGTCTAGACCGGTTTTTCCTTCGATAAAAGCCTCCTTGGACGCTAGCGTCAAGTCTTCGAGTTAGAAAGACGACCATGAAAGGAAGTGAACTCGCCGTTTTCACCTAAGGAATGCACTTGATGTACACATGTGGCTTGTTGACAGCATTTATGAGTGCATTTACATCGGTTTCGGCTGAGGCGATTGCAACTACTTTATCAACTTAGCGGCCATAGTGTTTTAGCCTACCGATCTTATCACTTAGTTGAAATTGCTCTAGCTTCCTACCGAATACATTTCCTATCAGGGTTTCATGAGTTGAGTTCATAGCCATACCGTCTATTTTTGTGTATACTGGGTTGTCAGTTATTTGACAGCGACACATTTTGCTCCCCTCTGCTTTCTGATTCGGTTAAAAAATCAGTAGACAATGCAATGACATGGCGTATTCTACCGACAATTGACATAAAAAGGTATTGCAATAGTAATAGGCATTTCAGTATATGATTATGTGCCAACCTAAGCATTATCCGTTGTCATTAAGTAGCTGATCAAATGATAAGCTTAAAGAACCACACGAACGTGATTTTTCAGAATTCGCAAATTGATCACAACTGATAGGCTCCTGAAAATCTACCTATATCTATTAATTTTAACAAAAGAGGTGTCATAAATGTGTACAGCGCAATTATGTAGACGGAGCCTTCGCTTGCTCGCATAAAACAAGCTATTGCATACAACAATATGTTTTCAGCAGGTGGTAATTTGTGAACTAAGCAAAGGAAACATCCTTTTTCAGTGACTTTTAACATCAGAAAATGCCCGCTTCTTGAGGTTATTCTACAGTCCTCTTGATAGACAAAAGCGGGAGTAAAACGATGAGATCGCTGCTATGCTGTTACAGTGAACAGCGAAGACGCAAATGATACAAACTATAACATGTGAAAACCACGACATTTATGTGGATTTATTAATAAACATATATAATTTATAGCATATACAAGAAGGCCGATATACCGGTTAGACTGCTTTGCAATCGAGGAGGTCTCTGTCATTGGAATATACTTTCCTCGAATCTCCGGTAATTCTATTGTTTTAATTATCCGCTTGCTTCCGCAAAGCACATGAGGCTTGGTGCACCTGTCAATAAGAATATGTACAATTCTCTTAGAAACCGTTCATGCTATAGGTCGTAAACATCAAATCATGTGTAGCTGAAGGTTACGTAAACGACAGGCATAGAATAAAAAATGATTTGACAACTACGTTTTCCTATAAGCACCCGTATACCAAACCTCTACTCGTGGTTTGTGTCTGCTAGAAAAGTCAAAAGACATGACTGCAGTTTTTGTCCGTCGACTTTTCTGCCAAAAACTATCACGAATTATGTTCACGCATGTCTTCACAGCATCATGAATAATTTGTTTTAGGTAAGTCTAGTTATCCGATTTTGAGAAAAATCATTCGTTAGCAAAATAATTCTTGCATATTTATTGTTCCACAGAAGAGCACACATAGCCGTTTTCTGACCTTACAAAGAGCAGAGCACTTGAAAAGTTTTTTTCAACCAGCCAGTCCCAAATGATAATTTGTAAACATTTTAAGGAGTTTAAAGATAACATGTTGTTCATGGAAAGCAAAGTGAACCGTGGCTTGTTGATTATCAAATTTTTGTTGCTTTTAGAGTCTATTCTTTTTCTCTCATGTGTTAGTTAGAGCCTACATACATAATTCACGGAATTTGAGTGTGATTTATATTTTACTGATAGGGCGGCAATATCCAGAGTTTCCTTTGTTGATAAGAATTACTTCAAATGGTAATTCGTCCGTATTAATAAAGACTCAGGAGTCTGCCTTCATTTTTATCTCCTGATTGTTGCTCGTTCTGCATATCCTTCCGAGCACTCGCTCAAATTATTCTAAAAGTTACAGAGGTTGATCTAAAAGTCAAAGTTGAGTGTTTTTTATCCGCCATCCGCATATCGTAGTCTTCAGACCACCATCTGGCTTTCAGTTAAAAAGCATAATTTCCAGTATTTCTTCATCTTCTTCTTTTGGAATCGATAAGAGGAGAGGATAGAACCGAGTAAAAAGAGCTTTACTAGAAACTTTTCAATAATTTAACAAGTGTCATTACAATGTATGTCACCTTAACAATTCACATTACTGGAAGACCGGGTCTTTCAGATTCTAATGTACAAGTGCAGTGATGCGTTTGGCAGTTTGAATAATAACGTGCTTCTTGCTCTGAAGTTCTTTGGATTGCATTTAAACAATAACATGAAATTCGTTAAAAATATTTTTGAATTCTTCTTAGCTTTGTTAAGTCATCCCGAAAAGAAAGGACGTAAAGAGCGAAGCGATTTATGTTTGCTGTTGTTATTATCTTTCGAAATTCATTAAGAACTTCAAGTTCGTTTGTCAGGCCTAATGGAAACCTTCCGCAGAAGGTCACTCAGCTAGAGTATGCAGATCTCTTTCTCTCAACGACATCAATGACCCGAGCGGAACGAAATCTTTTGATTTGAAGAGGATAGAGTCATCTGCTTGGCGCACTTTCCTGCTTTTTATTAATTATCAACTAACTTGGATAGTATTATATCTGTTTTACATGATGTGGAATCTTATTTAATAGGAATATGATGAATTCATATATATATATATATATATGTCCTTTCAAACTCATTCTATAAAACATTCTAAATATTTAGCATAGTAAATCCGTTTTTTCAGGCTTGACTCCCTTTTCTTACCTATGTGATGTTAGTGTTTACTCAACCGTTAACATCTGACTGGGATGTTTTTCATTTTAAAGAACAGTCAAGCAAAAATCTCAAGTTCGAGGAATCACAAAATATATATCATCGATATCTTAACGGCATAGAAACTGATAATGCTGTATAACGCATCTCCTTTGCTACTAGAACTGCTCCATGTAGGGCCAACACGAGCGTCTATGATGCTAGTTTCACGAAATATCAACACAAATTAATTTTTTTAAATAAAGATATCTTGCATATAAACTTAAAGTAATATACAAAAATAATACCTGGAAAATAGCAATCTTTTGAGAAGAAAATTGGGCAACTGCATACTTTCTATTTCATTCGCGTATGTGACATTTTATGCATCCAACCAATCCAAATGATTAGTTCAGCAGAATATGCTTTATGTGTTACAAAACAGCCCCCAGAATGCACTAGTAGCGTGGTGGATTTAGTTCTTGGTTAACATTGGCAGTTGAAGAGACCAATAGAATGACACCAGCTACTTTTTACGGTTTCGATTGGCGTGAAGGTTAAGGTAAAGAGTTTTGAATTGGGGTTCATGAATTGGCTGGCAAGTAACAATTTAGAACGTTATGTCAGCGAAATTCGGCGGATTACTTCTCCCATAACATTTACAAATTAATAAATCGTCTGTTCCATGCCATTTATCACAAAAGGAGGATTTCATGCAGCTATTTCAAACTGGAGAGAACGGACGCGAAAAAGAAGTGGTAATTAGTTTCAATGCAAATAAAAGTTTATCGAGGATAAAGGTAGACAGACTTTTAAACCACTTACCAACGTGTATTATTTCAATTAGCAAATTATCACTGGTGCCCTTACAAATACCTTTTCGAAGCCTTCTCTTTTTGAAAAGGGTGAACAATTCTTACACATAAATTTTTAATTATTTTACAGATGCCGACCTAGAGGACGTCGAAGCAAATTATTTTCGCCAAAAACCCGTCGGCATACAAACACTGCTAAAATGTACGCAGTTCACAAGGAGAGAACTGCAAATAATATACCGAGGCTTCAAACAAGTAAGTCACCCAAATGAACAAATGCTGTAAATCTCTCAAAAATTTGAAATAATTAAGTGTAACGAAAAATCCTAAGATAGTTTCTTAAATGTCGAACTAGCAGATTAACGCAAAAGGAAATTGTTCGATTTTTTTAACGAAATTATTTAGAAAACTCTTTTTTATGACAGAAACGTTGGTTGTTTTATGCAGAAATAAATATACTTTAGTAATATAAAAGTCACCAACGGAAACAGGATTATAAGGATAGAAACCAGTTCGTTCATTTTTAGGTTTTTATCTATTCTTGCATGCATATTATTTATTTCAATTTTTGGAGGTTTCGTTATAATCTGAAAATTACTTTCCTTTTAAAGGATTGTCCTACGGGGCAGCTAACGGAAGACATATTCAAAGTAATCTATGGAAAGTTCTTTCCACAGGGCGGTAAGACTTTTTATAATATATATTACCCTAATGACCCTTAGGAACTAAGCGTGCTTTTAAAATTTAACTTAGTCCCTATAGCTTTAAAGGTTTTCTTCAGACTATATTGTATAACAGTGCGGTGGATGCAAAGTGCATTGCGACGGCATATATTTTATCGGTATTATGCGTAGAACGTCAAATACCACACTGCAGAAGAGAAAAGTTTACAAATCAAAATGCCATTTTTAAGAGGTTCTGTAATATTTGAACTTATATGCAACAATTAATTTTTCGCAACAGCCATTGGAAAATTAACTATTAGTACTCATTGATACATTACCTTGAGCGTATATACGTAAGGATAATACAGAATCACTTTGGAGAATAAAAGCGAAAATACTTAGTTTTCTTAGGTTTTCAATCGTTAGAAATAGATCAAAGTGTTAATTTAACGCTCTGAAAGAGAAAAGTTAGGTTTTTAGGCCGGCGCCATTTCATTTAGTTAGGAAGATGATAAAAAGATTTTGTTTCTGACGGCAACCTTCATTTCACCGAAATGGAGTTTGAAAATTTTTGCAGGTGTCTTTGAAGAGGGTAAGGTTCACCTCATAAAGCAAGGCATTATGATAGCTAAAATATTCACTTTAATATTCGGTGGGAAAAAACACGCCTAAGCTTACAATGGTGAATTGCAGAAATATCTCGATAGGCTAATGGAAGGAAGGCGGTTGAGAATAACAACAAAAGTGTCGTCTCTTTGATTGGGGTGAAACGCACTTTAAAGTTTATATTTAGTAATGGAGTTTTTATTACCAATGAACGAGTTTTTGTCAGCGGGCGTAAGTAAAGACTTATTAAAATGCTTTTAACAAATAGCTCTCTTCACTGAACATAAGCAGTCATCAACAGAGGCATTTATGAAAAGTTGGCGACTCCTTGCCACGTAGAGCAACAAAAGTACTTAACATATTTTGAGCATTTTCAAGAGAGCTCCGGTGAGCCAGTGTACCAAAAATATGTCGTTATCTAACGCGATTATATGGGACTTCCGAATCTTAATGTCGTTTTTTTTAAATTTGAATTTTAGCTTTGCGGGACTAAAAACAGACCGTATTAACTTCTTAAGCATATATCCTCGCATTAACTCTCATTCTTAAATGAAATCTTGGTAATACAATTAGTTTAGGAAAACTAAAAATGGAGGCAGAATACTTTCTAGTGTGGAAGTGCAAAATTGTCTTGTTTTAAGGAAACTGACTATCTGGTAAAAGTTACTTGCATTTATTGGCACTGTTAAATTCGCAAATGATCAAACAAAAATTAAAGAATCAGGCTATACGCGAAGCGCAGTTAGCCTTCTAATTGACCCCTCTAGAACAGTTAGTAATAAGGATGGAAAAATCGAACCAAAGACAGCAGGTAGGCGAAAACACAACATGCTGTTTGGGTAAAGGATTTGAAAATACCTCTTAAATACTATAGGCAGTAAATAAAAAGATTTATCGACTAGAAATACGGTTGGTGAGCATCTTTATAAACTTTAAAAATTAATGAAACACAAAACATTTCATGAATGTGTGAATTAAGAGAGAAGCTCGCCATCGCTATCTTGAATTTGCACCTTAACAGTAAATAACAGTTGGATTTAAAATTAAACGGCTTCCCGATAAATTTGTGAAATGTTTCCTGCTTATTCAGAAGTGTTGCTTGTAAAATGTAGGAGACGATTTTAAACGGAAGTTTTGAAATTCTCTATTCAATAAAATTATCTTAGCATTCAATAATACATTTTGAGGCTCAAAAGTGCAATTGTATCCCCAAAGCCCGACATCGATGACGGTTTCTTCTAGCGCTGATACCTAACGTGAATTTGTAAGCTAGGAATTTTTTATCTATATTTTGTCAGGACCGAGAATCTTTGCTGGACGCGTACCTGGTTTTTAAATTCGTGTAGTAATACTCCATTATAATTGTACGAATTATGTCTACGACCCAAAATCTATGGTCTGATACCTCATTAGGCTACATGTAAGCGTTTCTAAGGCCACCAATTATATTCGGAACATGCAAGCAGCATTTCTGCTTAAACCAATTTTTTACTTTGTTAATTTTAGATGCCAGCATGTACGCCCACTTTGTATTTAGGACGTTCGACCACTGCAACATGGGCAAACTTTCATTTGAGGTATGGTGGAGGAAGGTCACATAAGGTTCATTATAGTTATAATTTTCAAAAATCAAAATAAATACCTGATATTTATATTGAGCATAGAAATTAAAGTCAATCGCAATGCCGACGATGGATGTTAAGATTAATTGCACAAACTGACAATTGTTCAAATGGACAGGATTTAAATCAGGCTTTCTAATAAATATCCCAAGTGAGCATGAAATGTTTTGCATCCTTCGATTTATTTCTAATTTTTGCATTAATATCCAAGGCAATAGTAAATTATCACACGCAATTAAGCTTAAGTAAGGGTTGTAGTTTAATCAAACAGGTGTGTTAAAATGTTCGGTGTCGCGTGAATATCAATTTTGTTAAGTGAATACATGTCATTTATCAAATTGCTTTATGCATTTTGTCGATTTGACAACTACTGAATGTTAACAATTTTGTCTTTTTAATTCACACATTCTTTCCGTTTAATAGGTTGTTGCAAGATCATTTCGCCAAAGTAAACTCGATACTTTTAAAAATATTTTTTTCTAAACAATTTTCCCTGGCCTTAGGCTGATAAAAATCTGAGTTTAAACAAAACATATCACTGTTTTCATAGTGTTTGTTCAAAATGACGGGAAACGACGGCAGCAAAAACGTATCTTAAATTACCTATGTAATTCTAGTTAAAAATGTAAAAAAAATTAGGCGGATTTAAAACCCCTTAGCGCGAACCTCACAACGTGTTTTTTTTTCGCGCGTTATAACATTTAAACATACTTTGCATGACAAAATTTAATAGAGTCAGCTGTCTGGTACTGAACCCTGATTCTAAAAACTGTGCTCATATAACACAAAGAGATTGTTTGAGCCTAGTTTTACTTAGACGATGGGATTTTTTGCTTAGTTTTATATAGGTTAGACATAAAACTGAAAGATGCTATAGCCTGCAGGCCAAGCAAGTAGCGTTTAAGTTCGAAATGCGAATATATTAACTCAAAAATCAGATATATTTGTTCTTGATCACTCTTTCGAAATAATTTTCAAGTTAAGCGAAGTATACTTTTTTGAGGCGATCAAAGTATTTGAGGTTTAGTCCCTACGAATTGATGACACCTTTCTACCTGTACTTAATGAGCATATACATTTTCATTTTCCACGGAAATCGTGAGTTTTAAGCATATTCCCTGAATGCAGGGACCTATTTGTAAAAATGAAATATGTAGTGTATAACGGTACCAATTTGTGCAGACAATTAGGTTTTCGAACAGAAATTCCTAAGTAGCCTGATCGGTACAGCCACTGCATTTGAAAAGGGCAACACACACTGAATCTCACTGATGAATACAGAACCGTGGTGGACGTCATATGTTTTTCCAAAAATAGAACTGTGTCTATGCAAAAACAACGCACAATTGATTGAAGGTAACGTAAGGTGAACATCTCGTTAATTTATTATTGCTGGTAGGTTATAGTTTTTCCACCTGGCTTTCGAAGTAAGCAGATAAGGTTTATGAATATAAATGTACCCTCTTTTCGTTTTTAACCGAGTATTTTATGTCAACCATAAAACAAGATAAAGCTGGTGTCGTTATTTCCTGCGAAACTGCGTATTTCATAGGTTGCCACATACACGAAAGATAATTTTTTATTTGAATGAAAGTGGCACTACAAGCATATTCTAATGCCATAGGCATGAGCGCAGTACCGTGAAGTAAAACGAAATGTTGGTGAAATCCTAGTAAATTAAGGAAGGTTTACTCAACGGTATCGACTAAACATACATAATGGACAAAATGTCTGAATATTATCTTGTTTTCGATTTACAACATAAAATGGGAAAACTTACCATAGTTTCTTCTTATTTGTGCCGAGCCTACGATTACCTTATGTAAACCTGGTTTTAATCGTTCCCCAAGAGTGTCCGAAATGTTAAGTTAAACATTTTTGTACCCTTTTATGTGTGCGTATAATGAGGATCATCACAGCAGATTAGATTTACAGGAGGACTCAATTTAAAAGCCTAGCGATGTTGTCGCATGGACCCTAATACCCACAATGTTCCGCAGGCTTAAAGCAGACACACAAATTTATTTAAGTAATTAAATAGATTAAACGTGTTATTCCTGGCGTAGTTTTTGGAGCCTCAACTTCAGGTGGTAGGGTTTTGTGCATGGGTTTTTAAATAAAAGAATTAATAATTTAGGCAAAATACTGAACACTTAGTTTTTGCAATTGTGAAGATAACGCTTATCTTCCTACAATCTAAATTCAGCCCAAACAACACATTTCTTAAACCATTTCTGTGCAAACATCGAATTCAGGCTTGGATACAGACCGGGTCATCTAAAAGGAAAGCATGTAGTGTATAACTTACTAAAAAAACACCGGAATTTCGGGTTTCTCGCACTGTCGATTTGACTGATTATAAGGGGCCAAGTGTTTTCGCACTGACATTATTTTTTTCAGCAATTGGTTCGATGCCTTTCAACTCTCATCCATGGCTCTACACACACGAAGCTCATGTGGATTTTCCATCTGTACGATATCGACGGGGATGGTGTCATTACTAGGAGTGAAATGCTCAAAGTCATCCATTCAATTTATGATCTGCTAGGCAAACACACTGATCCGCCATACGACGATAACACACTCAAGGAGCACATGGAAAGCGTTTTTCAGGTAATTATTATGGTGAACCAAGCGAAGCACGCTTGTGACTTAACAAAGATTTTTACAAGAACATTTCTTTGGTCTCCCTTAAATATATAGTACGAAATAAAGTTAATATTCTCAGCTCAATTAACTATTTCCAAATGCATTTGAAATTGACACTACTATTCGCGAGAAAAAGTTATTATGAACAGCTCTCTAAACGAACCCGTACGAGTAAACTGTTTATGGCAACCGCTTAAATCTTCCTAAATATATTACGGTAAAGTAGAAGGAAATTAACGACAATGAAAAACGGTATTAGCTAGCCGTCATCAGCCGTTCATAGCCAAAACCGGGAAATGCACCGCCCGCACCCCAAGCCCTTGACATGGTACTTAGAAGTCTAAAGTTTTATCCCTTGCGCTGAACGCTCGTTGTCTTTTTAGTTTTGACCGGATTTTAACATATTTAAACGGATGCTAACAAATGGGCTACAGAAAAGTCCACTATTAACCATCATCCCTCAATCAATGTCGAAAAGTTGGAAAAACGATGATTCAGTAGCTCAGTCGTTTAAGTGTTTGACTTCTAATCAAAGGGCCACGAATTCGAGCATCGTGTGGGTCATCATCTGTGATTCGGTAAGGCTGATGGATAATGGCTAATAAGACAAAAATAGGTATTCTAGTCTCCCTTAGCATTGTGCAAAATATTTTTCTGCCTATCATACTAGCCCCTTTGTGGCAGCCGATGTGGTCTGAGAGTGAGTTCTAAGACAGTACGGTATGGGTGTCCCTTAACCGATCGGTGAGCACCGATCCCTCCTCTCAGTCTAATTCTAAAGTGTTTGGCAGCTGTTAGAACGAAAAACGGCAAAGGTAGTTTAAATAGTGCACCTCATTTGCCCCTAGTCTTAGAATTTATTCCAACGGAAACGGTGGTTAGAGGGGATTTGGGATGGGAAATAAGACAGGCTGTGAAGGAAATTTGTAGAAGTAAGTGTAAAATGGAAAAATGTAGTTGAATTTGTTTCCCGCGGCCACTGGGAGTAAGTTGTTCTGCACGCACATTGAAGGTGTGCATGGCGCATTGCGCAGTAAACTAAATTAACCTAACTCCAGAACGGTAAATTGAACCTCAAGTAAATGGACGTAGACGACTTCCTAAACACCATTTCATTTCTTCAGGAATTTTAAGAAGAATGCATTTTGGTAATCGGGTTTTTTTGAGCAATACGATAAACGATAATACAAATTAGGAAAATCTACATGTATAGATCTACAAAGTTTATAAATACAATAAAATAAAAATGTATACGGCAGTAACTAACTTATATTCCACGGGCTATCCTAATTGTCCACCCATGAAACCCTTGTAACCACCGTTTCCATAGGACAAAATGCTAGGAGTAGGAGTATATGAGGTGCCTGCAGAAATTTTTTATTTGTCATTTTAGTAGGCGGCAATACATTTTTGAATTTCCGTTGAAAGCCAGTTGGTAACTATACAAAATTTTAAATATTACTACTTTGTATTGTGCAGAGCCTTTTCTGGTTTCAACTTTGTACTACGGCAGGCAGGCCATTGTTTTCCACTAAGAAGCTCTGTGTTCATTTATATTTCGTCTCGGCGTCTACAACAGGATTCGGGAACCTATGGTTCACGAGCCAGGTGTGGCTCTTTTCGTGATTGCATCTGGCTCTTGCAAACAAAAGCGAAATAAGAAACTTTTGATTTTTTG
>UYRU01041883.1:1514-19763 GCA_900617775.1 Dibothriocephalus latus | reverse complement strand
TTTGCCAAGAAGCTCGCAACGCAAACCCTCAATGACCGTCACATAGTGACAAGGACTTCTACACACTGATCTCGCCATGCGGTTGTCATGAGAATGATGAGCTATAATCAAGGTTCACTTACTAACCTCGGCCAACTGTACAAATATAATTATCCCTGTAAATGTATTGGCCTGATTAAGAGTTGCTGAAAACATATTTTTGCCCAATCGAATTTTCAGCTTATACGTTTCAGAAGATGAATTGGCGAACATACGTTTGTTTTCGATAATTCTCACCAGGCCTTTACATTTATATGGTAATTAAGTAAATAGATTATGCGGGTTGGTAGAGGAAATAGAACGGTTGTCAGGGCAGGGGAATGGGGGGGGGGCGGAACGGGGTCAACATTTGATCAGCGTTAGGGGGAATTGGTAGTCGGTTGAGGTGCTAAACTGCTGGCTGTTGGATTAGCAGCTTTGGACAATGGTAACTGTGGCGCAGCGAAGAAATTCTTTTGGGCGCAAAGGACCGATCGGCGTAGCCTGATGGCGGCCGCTTCTGCCGTAGCTAACAGACGCTATCCAAGAAATTTTGAGTACCTTGAAGGCACCTTGTTGATCACTCGGGAGGTCTCTTTGGCATCCACGCGATGGTTTAAGTCTACCAGATGCGCTAGAATGAAACTGTTTGCACCCTTTAGTTGGCTCTTTCCTTACCATGCTGGAATGCGTTCTTGGACTCTTTAGGACAAACGCCGGCTCGTGCGACCAATATATCCCGCCCCACAGGAGAAGGTGAATGAGTATATGCAGATAGATGTGGTCTGAGCTGGCAGTTTGTCATTGAGGTCCCCCTGCTCAGACAACAGTTCTATTTCTTCTACCGACCCGCATGCTCTATTCACTTAATTATTATAATAAATGTAAAGGCCGGATGAGCATTATGGAAAACAAACGTATGTTCGCCAATTCATCTTCTGAATTTTTCAATGGGAATTTTCGCAAATTCAAAGCTTATACGTTTGTTTAAATTAGTTCACCTGAGCATGCCAACCTCTGGCTGCCGAAAATTGTAACCAATCTTTTTAGCAACTTTTCGTTCGTTAATGGGTTAAAGCGCCATGAAGTTATATTTAGTTTACAGGAAACTTAGCTGAAGTAAATTCAGAACTTTTTGTTGCAGTTAAATGTTTTCGTTCCGTTAGGGGCAAAATTTGCATAGTAACTCAGTGCAGAAGAAATACAGAAGTAGGCGCGAAGAACAGGTAGACTGTTCTATTCAGAGGTTAAAACAAAGCTTTGCTGTCTGAAAAAATCTCCAAGCGTTATTTTGTTTTTTCTCAACAAGAACAGTTATTTATAGATGAACTTGAGGGTGTACAAAACAGCTCTTACTAGCACTGAAAAAAACTTTACTTAGAAATTGTTTTTTTGGGTTTGCTTGTATTGCATTGCATTATTCTGATATTGGCGTAATATTCTTAAATTTAAACATGTCCATCGGAGAAATCAGAAAGCCATTTGACGACCATATGCCTACTTTCGATAAATTCTCGTCTGGTTTGTACATTTATGTAAGTTTTTTTTTCTTTGGCGTTCCCAATTTATCGCCGTGGTTTAAATAGGGCGAGGACATATTACGTAAATCCCAGAACAATAGAAAGCGAGCGCTAACGCACAATTACGGCGAAAAGTTTCCTTTAGACAATGCTTGTAACTGACTTCTTTGTTCCCTAATCTCCTCATCAAACGGGTAGCTGTTAATGCATTGAGATTGGGTTTCTGCTCAGATGCTCGTTTGCTGAGTGGAATATGAGAATTTAAAAAAATAAACATAGACAACAGCCACTGATATTCATTTTAGCTTTGGAATTGCGCCCAGCTGTCAGACTGACTGCCTTCGAGCAAAGACATTTCCTATTGACTTGAATTATCTCCCTGACTCATAGGTGAGTTTGGCCGTTCCTTGCTGTCTTAGTCCCTTATGAGATATCTTGTTTTCATTTTTTTCTTTCATTGGTAAACCGGTCGTGGTGGGGACGTCTCTACGTCTTTTCACAAAGGTATCGGCTGATTTTATGTACATAGGTATCTGCACTCCTTTAACCCTTGAATGCGAACCAAAAACACGTCAACTCAAACACGAGTTATTTTGAAAAAATGTTGCATGTATTTTGTTAATAACAGTTTTATAGTTATAGTATGTTTCTGAATGCGTGTAGAAATGCAAATTATTCCCTAACAGAAATGTTTTTAATTAACATTGCCTATTATTCAAGCCAACCAAACAGAGCGAAAATCGTTACTTACAAGACAGTGCACACATTTTGCTACATTTAGCGGCTTTAGATTTCAACTTCCACTTTCTACTTGCCTTTTGCGAAAATTCCCCTCAAAGGATTCAGAAGACGAATTGACGAGCATACGCATACTTCCGATAAAATCTCGTCGGACGGACACATTTTTATGGGAACGGGGTACGAATTAAAACATGCAGACAATAAGGTCTGTTTTTCATATAAGGAGGTCATGAGAATATGGCTGGGTGATAATAGACAGATGATTTCATACAAGTTAGAACAGGAAGGTGATGAGAGAGAGCACTGAACAGGTTAGGATATACGTCACAACTGCAAAATTCCCATGGCAGATTGTGAGAGGAACTTCAAAACAACAAAAAATCTTAGTCTTGGTCAATTTAGGGATGTCACAGTTAATTTTAATTTATCAACAAGATGTGCGCATTTCTTTTACAACTGTACATTTAACCATATATGACCTGGAAGTCATTAGTTATGCAACTCGCTGTGCTAACGTTTGACGCTCGTTAAATATTTGCCTACAGAATTTAAATACGTACCTTTAAGATGTGAACGTTTATACACCTTACACCACACGAATTTCCTAATTCAAAATTCTACTAATGAAAGTCTTCATTAATGGGATAGGTGTGTTGACAACATTTTCCGTGTTTACTTCTCCGAAGTGTTTCGCAGGTAAAATACTGATTGTCCGGAAAATAAAACCGAAGACATGCATTGTTTTATTGGGGCTTTATTAAATTATTTCTTTTGAGATCAAAGCATCTGCGCCGAAGCTCGCGATATAGAAAGTTGGGTTTGTGAATTATTTAATGTTACATGCACAAAATGTACTCATATTTCTTTTATTTACTGCCTCAATAATCATACGCCGACCATTACCTAGTGGGGTGGACTGCCTATAAGAGCTTGGGACAATTTGCCCACCATCACCCCCAGTATAGACCCGATCCCCCTAATGCATCCCCCTTCTCAATAACTTATGAATACTTTATACGAGGACGGGTAGATCGGCGACAGGATCATTAACATGCATTCGCTGTATCTGCTTCAGCTATCCCACAGTGTCCAAGCACATGCAGTTAGCGACGGAGACCACATACAACCTCATAAAAACATATGGTAGAACACTGCTGTCCATATCACAGAAAAACATATTTCTTCCCCAGAAGTTACACCACATATGAACACTTCTAAGGTCCCATACCAAAGGCACGCACTAGGTGACCGTCACATACTTGGCAAAATGCATTTTTCCGCTTAATCCTGTGGGGCTTTTCTGCTAGATGTGGAATTTGAGTAGGCCAGCTCTATGTGTGAAATCCCGTTGCCTCAAGGGCAGATCCTGTGTGTGGTGCGCACAAACTAACTGTTATGGTGTCCGTACCTCACCTTTCCAAATGCCAACATTAGTTAGTCGACTGGCTCGGACATTTGACTGTTCCACGCGATTGGATAGAGAGAACGTGAGGCCGAATCTAAGTACATATTCCCTACAATAATCAATCTGAAGTTCTTGAATATATCGAACTGTGTTTAAAGCCATGATTTACGGAATGACGAGTCCTACATGCAAAAAAGCATGACTTAATTTGACTTGATAGTTTACCATAAATTTCGTTACATTATTTTGGTCCACTGAGTGCATTTAATACTGAGACACTATTGAGTAAGACAAAAATGCTCTTTAGTTTATTTTTTTAATGGTGATGAGAATCCATATTGGCTAAATCGAGAGAAACCTAAGTATGGCAGAACCAAACGTTTTATTAATATTCATTATGATATGGGATATGATATGCCTGGTAACTCAATACGTAGAGGGTTGGATGCGCAAAACCTTCCCTGCTGTTATGGTTCGACAGCAAATTGGATTGACTTAATATGAGAAAACCCCAAATAAAGTTAGAAAAATTTCGAAAATATCGCTTTCAGAGCAGGAACTTTTGCTCCGAAGTTAATGTAGAAAGTCTTATTTGTTTTAACAAACAAGAAAAAAATTCAATTAAAAAAATTAATTTTTGCTAAACTGTGAAGCTCTTTGTCACCAAATGAAGTAACCAAAAAGTATTGAATACATTTAGTTTTGCCGGCTTGAGTGTTTGAGTGGTAAAAGACACTGCGCATGCATGTTATCGTAAAGATGATGCAGATAAAAGCTTATTTTATCTCATTCATGTAGAAATATACCTGTTGTACCAAATAGTTTCCGCTTATGCGTAATTTAGTATCGAAACAGATAGAAGATGACGACTATGTCCAATATTTAGTGTTAACTTGATGAATCATTTTTGCATTCGCAAGCTTAGAACAGTGCCTGTACGTAATGCACTACGCCGGAAGGTACTTCAATAAAAACAGAAATGTGAGTTCTTTCATTTTCAGCCAAATTAAATCAATTATTTTCAAGTAACTTAAAAAATTGTCTAAAATCTCCATTTTAATTTTCACATTACCTTGGAAAAAGGGTAGGTTCTCAGATATTTGTCAGCTGTATATCTAATTTAATTGCTTTTAAAAAAGGTACACCACTTAAGAATCGTTTTAGTAAACTTCGGCGTAATAATATTCGACTTCTGATACGGACCTTCTTTTTGATCCACGATATGTTTTCCAGTTTTGGATAATATACAAGTATGGTCCACATGGCCATATGCGTAAGAACTAACATTCAAAAATTCATTTGTTAATATATGTCTAATTTATAAGATTTTGATACAAACGTCAAACGAAATCTGGATACATAGGCAAAAGCTTATAAACACTTAAATTCTCAAAAATGTATCGGCATTTAGGGGTCATCTCTAGGCAATTTTAATTAAATAACAACAATATTTTTTAACTACTTTACTAAGAAAAGTCGCTTTGTATATACAGAAAACGGTTAGGTTATGTATTTAAATTAAGAAAATATTAAAAGGTGCTCTTTTTTTCAAAATATTTTTATATAACCGAAACTAGTGGACTATCTAGAAAATCTTTTTGGCTTTACAAATAATGGGTGTTTTTTAATATTTATCTTTAGTACCGAATTAGCCTAATAGTGTTCATTATACCTTTCAAGTTATCCTAAATGCGTTCACGCCGGTATGCGAGTAATGCTCAGTCTTTTACAAGCTTAGGTATTTTGCATACTGTCCTATCCTTGCTATAGAGGGCTGCCCACTGCTTAGATGTTCGGGATTTCGGAATCACCTCAATGTGTGCTTCTGTGGAATGGCTAGCTGGGGGATTGGATGTAAGGCTGCCACGATTTTTTCTTAATGTAGTCTCTGCAGCACGCCTTCCTGCTCCTTTGTAGATAGAGCAAGAGATGCGCTGGTTTTATGAGCTGTGGTTTCCCCCTTGGTCAGCCACCTGCCTCTATTCCTGTCTCCGTGCTTCGGCTAGAGAGGCTAGAGAGGATGAGTGAGTGCCGTATATGATACACAAGTGTACTATCACTATATAATAGATCACGGACGAGTCATCTTCCCTGTGTACATCTTTCTCTGAGGCGCACCGTGTAGATAGTAAGAGTCGACTGCCGAATTTTGGATTGGATCAGCTCCTAGGGCAGAAGACTCTGTTCCATCGTCTTTAGCCGGCCTTCAGGCATAGGATTTTGGGCAAGAAAATGGTTTCACAAACAAAAGATGGGTATCTGATGAAATGTGAAGATCAAAATTTGAGTTAGGATTTAGCACACAGTGGACTTTTTTTTCTTTTTTCGTGAAGTTGACTTGAGGCGCAAAGTTCTGTTTGCTATAAAAGTGTTTATTTAAGACTAGCATCCTGGGGGCAAACAGAGGCAGAAAGGGACCAAATCCAACGCTTATTGGTATCCAAGGAATTGCCTATGCTATTTAAAGCTGCAGGTTAAAACTTCTTCTTTGTGCGTGTTGGCTATAAAATAATATGAAAAAGAACGTTCGCGTTCCAGTTATTTGCATCGGTAAAAAAGACCGATGATCGAACACCGGAGTAGTATGTAGCATCCCATGCCTAAACTGTCCCTGTAATTAAACAGGCAAAACTGAATGCATGCTCAGATCACGCATAGATTAACACAAGTAGGACGTGTGAACAGGCGACGAATTATCACAAGTTGCAGCTCACAACTACGAAACAGGCCATGAGTTCTACTTCGCTGCCGTCTAGGTACTCGCCCACGCGGGAAACAAGACGAGCAGAGCATTTATTGAAGCCTGATCCACGGAGGAGAATTCTGTCAACACATGTGTGGAATTGGCGCTGGCGTACAGAGCCTTGCGCGCTTACATCCGATCACAGCCAGACGTCCGTCATAATTAATTGGCTCCACATCCTCCATAATCGCCCCATTTTCGGAGCCGACATGGCCATTAGATGTCCAAACCTAACAGCTATCAATTTTTACATGGTGAAATTTTAACTGTTTGTTCAAAGTCTAGAACCAGTCACTCTTTTGTTGCTGCTTTCCACCTCTGACGCTGGACTCCGGTAAGAGTCCGAAGGCTCAAAATAAAATACAAATCGTTCTGGTGTTCTATCGTCCATCTTCTTAAGCGGTAAGAATATTAGTAATGACCAGAAACCTTTAAATTATATACATCCAGAGGACAGGAAATTTACTTGAGCCTTCCAGATATTTAGGTAGGCGCAAGTAAGAGATAATTAATTATTAAAAGTTAAAGAAATGCGGAGTCAGTTAACACATGTTCGTCTTGTAAATATATTAATTTTTGTGCCGTAGCAATAAGTACTAAACTCATAAGACCATACCTTGTTTAAGTACGCCACAATTTGAACCTGCAAATCTTTATTATATGAGGTGTCACGAAATGTCATAAGTTTTCTCCGTAACGTCGTAGACGAAGGCAATCTCAAGATTTCAATATAAAGAAGAGAATTAGTGGATATAGAAAATAGAAACGGAAGAGGCAGAAGATTATTAATTTTCCTTGGACAGCGTCTGTTGCCTCGGGTAGAAGCGACCGCTATCAGGCTACGCCGACCAGTCCTGTGCGCCTAAAAGAACTTCGTCTCGGCACCGCAGTTATCACGGCCAAAAGCCGCTAAGCCAACAATCAGTAGCTTATCCCCTCACTCTACTACCAGTCTCCCCTAACGTTGATCAGATTTTTGACCCCGATTTACGCTCTCACCTCCCCTGACAACCGCAGTAGTTTTTCTACCAACCTACTCAATTAACATATAAATGTAAAGGCTTTAAGAGAATTGATCGAAAACAAACTTATGTTCACCAATTAATCTTCTGAAATTTATTCTATCACTTTGCTGTGCATTTGCAATCAAAGAATGGCGCCTAGAAGCAACAAAATGAACTGAAAACTGCTCCATAATGAAGACCGCTCTTTCATTTAAAGCAGAAGATTTGTCCCTAATTTTCGGGAAAATTACAAAATGGTTTAGAATTCCAATTTTGATCTCAGCGTGATCTTCAAAAAGGTAAAAGACACAAGGTCCTACGCCAAAATACAAAATTAAAACACTTTTTCAAGAAGTAACTTGCTATAGGAGATTTTTGAATTGATCTTAAGCGTATCCATTTACGACGGCGTTTTGGGGATTTTCATTTTTCTCGGCAAAAAGTTGACATTTTTCAGTGATTCTAAATCTGTCACTCACACAGAGAGCTGCCTTACAAGGTATGCCTAAAACCTCTATATTTACATAAATGCTTTTAAGAAATATCTTATTTTTAAGCCGCAGGTAAACAGCTAGAACAAAATCAGTACATAGGGGCAAGCGAAGAAAAACGGTGAAATTTGTGAACTTTTGAGCAGGATTTAAAGAAAATCTGAAGCTCGTCGCATTCGAATGTTCACAATAAGGAGATTTCTCGCCATATACGCAGGATGGAATGAATTTGATTACAAGTGCAACCGTACTCAAACTTTTTAATAAACAATCAGCCTCCCCTTGTGTGGCCTTCAATCTATTTTTTCCTACCAGCAGCCCGGACCCAATTCCTATAGAAAATGTTTTTGTATTTTTCAAAATAAATCGGCAAGGAAGAATTTTTCCATGCATGAAGAACTGGAATTTGTACTCAAAACACACATTGCACGTATAACTGCAGATAAGTTGGCCACGTCTATGACTAGCAGGCATAATGCTATTTTAAATGTCAACGGAAATTTGACAAATTATTTACAATTTGTATTTGTACATACTATGCCATTCTTTGCCTCCTCCTGCCTTAAACACGTTCACGGTTAACATTGGATCAGTAGCTTTTCATATAGCTCTTAAGGCAATTTCGAGTTGTTTTGTGAAAATCAAGTATTTGCCTATTGATATATGGTAATTTGTCATCCAACTTATGCGCTTTTTTGCTTTTGGTACGTAACTGACTGCCATTATAGTTAGAGAGGAGGCCGCTTGCACTTATTACGCGCAATAGGAAATTCCTGCTCGATATCAGATATCATCAGATATGCAATCAACTGTACTGCCTTTTCATTGAATTAACCAGGCCTATATTTAGGATGTATAGACAGACCCCGTAAATTAGTTGGATGTTTGTGTGCTGCCTAAATCTACTGTTTTCTAAATTATATATTGGATTATCACAACACTGAATGTCTGAATTACTGGTGTACTGTACATTGCCACCTGAACGTGAACGGCCTGACACATTGCAGTAATTATTAATCTTTTGTCTGGTCAATTTCTCAATCACGCATAGGCGGGAATCATAGAGTACAAAAAGCATATCTCTACATGATCTAGATGTAATAAAATCTGTTCCACATCACTTTTACGATTATAAATGGGCACGTATAGTAACGTCGCATATACTTGATGCGGTAAAACAAAATGCGGTTAAAAGCTTTGAATTCTGCACTTTTGGCAAAATCTTCACAGGATAGCCAAAAGGCATTTTCAAAACTGAAATTATTCCTTGCTCCTGAAAATAAATGCAATATCTTAACATTGTCCTTACTCGCATTGAAGCAACTTAAGGCTAAATTTTGCGGCTCTGGAAGGGCGATATTTAAATGTTTCCTACTTTTTTTGGGGGCACTCCCAAAGCATAATGCATATTAATAAAATGTCTGCTTTTACCGCAAATATGAAATCTCCTCGATATTGGGTTCCTTCAAATTTAGCCACAATTAATGCCCATCACCCTTAATAAACTAAACTAAGGGACTGCGCTCCTTACTTAAAGGCTTTCTTAGGATTAAATCCACTGATTCAACCAAAAACATGTGCTAAACTACCAAGTCAACTTTTTTATGACTTCTGATTGCAGCAGTCGGAAAACTGAAGATTTCTGATGCGTGTACAATAATTAGGAGCCGCGAATACCTGGAGACAATGCGTTCAGTTAACGTTACTAGGTAGATTAGTTTTGATGTCTCGTATAACTTTTTAGGGTAAACTTGAAAGCAAACGCAACAAATTACTATTTGTTATCAGGACACAATGCGGACCTTAGACAACTAACGAATCATTTACTCGAACCTGATCGTAATAATCATTTTTTTTACTAAAACCGAAGGACTGTACTGGCATAAATGGGCACACATTCTGCAGTTACAATTAAAGGATATGCGAGAATGAGCAAGAATACGAAATAGCTTAACATTCTTTAGGACTGATAACACATCATCATGTTTTGCTGTGAAATGCCACAGGTGCAGCATCAAGATGACCTAAAGCAGAAAGTGTTTAACCAAATTATAAAAATATTAGCTGTTGAAAAACAGGCATCCCGAGAGATTTTATTAGATTGGGCTCAAATGCTTCAGGAAAGAAACAACGGTACTTTTAGTGTCTGGATCTCCAGTTCGTCGTCGGACATACGATCAGGTTCGAGTAAATGATTCGTTAGTTTTCGAAGGTCCGCATTGTGTCCTGATAGCAATCGCTAATTCAACAGCTAATATTTTTATAATTTGGTTAAACACTTTCTGCTTTAGGTCATCTTGATGCTGCACCTGTGGCATTTCACAGCAAAACATGATGATGTGTTATCAGTCCTAAAGAATGTTGAGCTATTTCGTATTCTTGCTCACTCTCGCATATGCTTTAACTGTAACTGCAGAATGTGTGCCCATTTATGCCAGTTCAGTCCTTCGGTTTTAGTAAAAAATAATTATGAGTTCATTTATCATACGTCGTATTCGTAAATTTATTAATGCTGCATGATCCACATCTATCCATAGATTTTATAAGAACTATGTGACCTCTTCATCAAACCATAGAAGAAAACGTACGTTTGCTTAAACAGGATGTATTCAGCGCGCAGTTTGTAAACCTTGAATTCAGGTGTAGCAGTCGGCCCGTTTCAAAATCATCCGGCAACTCAGGAAGTTTTTTTAAAGCCAAATGTTTCCCTTTCTTTAAGTACACAATTCAAAGAAGGCGTAATTTGCTAACAAGGGAGAAGAAGAAAGACTATTTTCGTTCATATTTTCCTTAAAATGTATTTAAACTTTTTAAAGGCAGTCCAAATCAATTATAAGAATGCATACTACATATACAGCCACAGTTTAACGTACATGCTTCTTGTTAGCGGTAAAACAGAGGCTCGTAAAAAGCCGGCATCCTATCCTGACTCAAAAGACTTGAGAAAAGACTACAAGAAAATCAGTATTTTAACCTTACTCAATGCAGTTTAGCGAGAGAGTATCAACCTTTCGCAAATGAAGGCATATTGCGCAAATTCTGATTTGCACTGAAAAATGGAAATCAGAAGCACAACACTTATTTCATTATAAAAGACGGATTTACGATTGTGAGACTAAACGAACGAAACTTCGACGTCAGTTTCAATGATATCCACCGCGTTCTTCAAAAAGCGCTGAGCTGAGTGTGAGTCAGTTGTAAGTGTTAGCAGATTTGTGCTGCACCTACGATATTCGCTTAACCCTCGCCTATCTGTGTCCGATGTTATGATAGAGTACGATTACTCATTATCTTACGATCATTACACACTGAATTTGCATCTCCAGGTTTCAAGGCAGGCAGCTGTCTATAACCAAGCATCCGACATTTCCCAATCCTTGACATTGTCAAAATGAAAATATTAATCAGCGATAAGAATGCACTGGGCGAGAAAAAGATAACCTGCTACTTTCCCCTGAAATAAAGCATGATTTTAACTTAAATATCCTCTAGATAGAATTGTCCACGCGTTGGACCGGGACTGTTTACTGTATTTCGGGAAGTTTGTATATCAAAGTACAAAGGACCGTCCACTGTACCTTGCACAGTACAAGAACACACAATTTTACTTTAAGCGTTCGTTGTGCAAAATACTTTTTTGAACATTTTGCCTCCAGATTAGATCCAATTAAGACCAAAAAGTAGGAATCCAATTTATTTCCTAGCCAAACGGTCCACTTGCTGCGCAATTCTTACTCAAGTCAGTAACGGGAACATGACATACATTCGCCTGAAGCGGCGAAAAAGCATTAAATGCCTTACTATTTGGCAGACTAGCCGACAGGAATTCGTGTCAGACGCAAATGAATACTTAATCTGCCGGCAAAATTTGAAATAAGAATAAAATCAACCACCACAGTGGCCATCATAGGGTTGTGGGAGGTGGCCGCGGTGGCCGCGGTGGCTGACCACTTCAATATTTAATTGTTGAACAACCGTTGCAGAAAATCAAAACGACATATACCAAATATTTTATCTATTTCTTTTGATGCTGTGCGCTGTTTTGCATTAAATATCTGTTTTATAGGATTGTAGAAGTTTTGGCACCAGTAATCAAGCCTAATTTTAGGATTTGGCCGTGAAATTATATTAACTTTAACAAACGCAAACTGCCCCCTTTCCGCATTTGGCAAAGAATGTCCTGGACATTAATACAAAAAAAACAAATTCTTCATATTTTCATTTCAGCACCCTCGCATAAAATAAGTCAGGCAATATTTGACACAGCAGGCGAAAATTCCCAAGAATGGGACAAGAAGGTACTTACAACTTGAGACTTGGCTTGTAATAAAAACGGCTTCAAAAACGTGTTTTTCTTAAAATAAGTAAAACATATACAAGGAACAGAATTCCACTTCCAAATAGTATGTTTGTATCAGTTACATTATTCAATAGTTTATCTCTCATTTAGCTGCCATATTTTGGACAACAGGATAACTCTTTTAACAGTTAGACTTTCCTTCTTACCGCTCAAATTCAAAAGTGTTCGTTGAAGCCTGCATTCAGGAAAGGGTTTTGGGCAATAAAATGTATTTGAATATCTATGCCATTTACGAATAAACTATTGCATGCAATTATGTCATTGCGCAGAACTTTACTCTAGATAAGCAGTTCCACACATTATATGCAACACTGCTTAAATTTACTTTTAAACATACGTCTATTTTGCTTGTGTTTTACTGAATAAAAACTCAGCAGACGCATTTCAAGCAATTTTATCCTAGTTAAATCCAGCTGATTGTATACCTGATTAAATATGAGGATCAGAGTTTGAGTGAGTGATTTAACATACATTTGGGACTGTTTGTTTTGTTCGCTGAGTTAACTTAAGACGTAAAATTATGTTACGTAGAACAAAGGCCTGTTGAACTGAGGATGCTAGAAGCAAATATGGGTGGAAGTGGCCGAACCCATGGTTGTCGATATCCACGGGACGTAAATGGTAGTTTATTAATCAACCTATGTCTTCTTCTACTTATCATACTTAATTTACAACTATAATCGTTGGGGAGGACGCCACAGGTGCTGATGCTGCGCAACATTTACTTTATTATTTATACCACGACATTTCATCCGATATAGTCATAAAATAACTGTGAGGTATGCAGATGATGATTTCCAGCCTAGTGTTTTTTACATTTAACACGTGGATCCGTTAAAAAAACGTTGAGGGCTCCACGTGAACTGTGAAGGGTTGGGTCTTTCCAAACCCCAAAACTCTTTTTGACATTGTAATTTGTGATCGGAAATTTAATTCTTATTGACATAATTTAGTCGATGACCATTTAAATAAGCATGTTGTTTCAAGCACAGATTGCGGTTTGGGCTCTTCTATTGTTTCACTTTTTAGCTCGACAGTCTCCTTAGTTCGTAATATTCTGCTGTTTCACTACAACTAGCTAATCACAGTCTGCTAAAAGTGCGCTTCATGATTCTTCCAAAGGCAGATGTACCAGTTGCATGCGGTGACAGAGCTGAGCTCCATACTGCACCTATACTAGCAGTTAAGCACGTAGTAATTCCTACGCAGATAGCATAATCAACAGGAAAAGTTAGTATGCTAAAATAATTTAAAATTGAAATATAGAAAGGTTTCAGTAAACACAGAGTGATATATAGTAGGCCAAAGCTCGCATCGAGGTTTCGTCGACCTCGCGAATGGCCCCAGTAATTCAAAATAAAAACAATTGGGCTGCGTTAAGTATAAATAACTAAGTTTACTTTTCACGGTAGGCTGAAGTACAATAAAAATCAAATTAAACTTAACTAAAACTAATAAGAAATAAAGGTAACCATAAGGCTATGAGATAGGGGCATCTAATGTGGGAAGGTTAAACATTTACGAAATCATTTTTCTAATCGCTATGAATTTTGGCGTAAAAATGGCTGCCCTTAAATGCTTTTCAGTGTACTATACGCTTCCTATCGATATTTATATATATATATAAGTATGAAAGTAGTGTTTATTCGTTCCTATTTTTAGAAGCTTGATTTACTAATGAAAAATATTTGCTTGCTTGAAGTTTACATATCTAACTATTACATCGAAATTATATGTTTTGGTTTAACTAATATAAGAGTTATCTTTGCTATAGATTTCGACGGAGTTCTATCTGATTTTACCCGATATAAGCGAACAGAATTTATGTTTGGGCAATATCCTGTTAGTGCATTTTACGTTATTCTTTCTGGGGCTTACAACATGCTTTATTTATCCTCAATCTAGACTTTCAGATGGAGAGCTTCATTTTGCTGCGAAATTAAGATTTAAAATATTTTAAAAAAATATATCGAGTGAACTGAACCTTTGATGATCCCTGAAAAATGAGTAATTAAACGATAGATTGTTTGTATGATGAAATGTGAAGATCAAAATTAGAGGAGCTTTGGAACACATTTGGTGTTGCCTATTCTGTACGTTAATGTGCTAGATATTGTTTAATGGAAAAGATGTAAATTCGGATGAGTATACTAGGGCCAAATCTGGGTATAATTGGGCGAAATCCTACTTTTATTCATTTGAAATGAATTTCCTACATCTTTAAACACTGCGGACCAAAACTTCGTTTTTGTGCGTGTTGTAATATAAAATAACCTTAATAAAAACTAGAAGCTTTTTAATTACATCTCTTCAGAGAGCGTGCAATTTTCCTTTGCCTTCCTGACATTGACGTAAGTGGAAGTATCTGATTTTGTGCCATAAAAGTAAACTCATGAGACAATGGTTTTCACTACGCCTAAATTCGAACCCGTCAGTAACTGTTACACCACGTATCGCGAAAGGGCTTAAGTTTTTTCTGTAGCCCCTGATTAAACATTTTAAATATATAGAAGAGAATCAGCTTATATAAAAAAATCGATACGGAACATGCAGAATATAATCACTTTCAGAAATACCAAAGAGTATATTGTGTCACTGTTGTTTTTTAACAATCAAAAGAACGGGACCTAGAATTTAAAAAAAATATATACAAGAAACTGCTTCGGTATATATTCAAAGTAGAGTACTTCATTTTAACCAGAGTTTTTCTCCCTGATTTTCAGAGAAGTCAAAAAATGGGCAACGGTTTCTATTTTGATCTCGACTAAACCTTCGAAACAGGTAACGTGCACAGATATTCCACGCCTAAGTATCAATGCTAAGCGCTTTTTCAAGCGATTACTTGCTATGGGAAGTTTTTCTTTTAATCACAGGCGTATTCATTTGTGACTTTTGTTGTGGACGTTCATTTTTCCCGGCAAAGAATTGACATATTTGGATGATTCGAAAACCATTAACCAAACAGGCAGCTCCATAAGAAGAAATTTTTGAAAACCCATCATTTAATAAATGCTTTTAAGAAATATTTTGTGGTAAAGTTTCTGGTAAGCAGATAGAACACAATGCGTATTTACGCTCAAGCGAATAAAAAAACTGAAACTCGCAAACTGTTAAACAAAATTTCAAAAAAATCTGAGGCTCATCGCACTCACACGCGAGAAATAAATACAAGAGGATGTGAGGAAAAGAAATTTTCTCAATACTCAGAAAACTGTGTGAATTTGATTACAAATGCAACCATAGTCTAAATTTTAGTAAGGCGCCAGCCTCTTCGTGTGTGGCCTCCAATATTCTTTTTTTCCTGTCAACATCCTGGAGCTGAATCCTATAAAAAATCTTTTTTTCTTTTGTCAAATAAGTTTGCAGAAAGTAAGAAAGAACCCTTCTGTAAATTCAAAACTGGAATAGGAACTCATTACTCATACTGGACAAAAACTATAGTTCAGCTGGCTACGTCTATGTCTGACAGACTTAATGCTATTTTACACATTAATGAAAACTATGCAGAGTATTAAAATTTTGTATTTGTACTTTTTCTGTTTCAATTTAGCATTTTTGCGCTCCCTTGCCTTTAAAACATTCATATATTACATTGGATCAGTGACTTGGCATCTACTCATTACTTCATTAAATTAAATATTAAATAACTATAAAGTAACTCTGTCAACCATCCTGTGTTTTTTATTTATGTTGCTAAATGTAGTGCTATAATAATAAGGGGAACGCTGCGTGTGCTAATTTCGCACAATATGAACTTCCTTGTCTATCTCATGAAATTTCATCAGATATTCAATCTACTATAGAAACACGCATAATAAATGCATTAAAATGTAGGGTTCTTCTTCCTATCTTACTTAAAACAGATGGCTTTGTCTTCTAAAAAAATAGTCCGCAATAGCTACTATAGTTTTTTTCTTGTGCCGACCATTAGTCTCGATATCAGAATCCTTCTTTGTGAATGGATTGATACAAACATATTTTGCTGGCAACATTGAAAATATAACGACATCCTAAAATAAAAAGCCAATTATCCCACAGAGAAGGCTAATCGGCAGCTGACTTTCGCGGTAACCCGAAATTGCAAAACGTTCTATGCTCCTTCAAGTAGTCCAAAAGCACGTCAACAAAAGCCCCTGGGTTCAAACTATTTTGCATGTACACGTACGATCCTTTGTAATTATTTAATTCTTATGCATTTATGTAAATCAAAGTAATTTTTATACTTTGATGGCTTACCCTGAATTTTTTATAGTTCTCATGCGTTCCGATAGTGTCATAAAGAATTGCAGTGTAGTTTTCTGCCTTCAACTCGTGCAAAATATGAACGCGAAGACAGGGAAACATAGACCTTTCCTTTGAACATTTGTTCTCACATTTGAGCATAGGTGTATTCCTCTCAATTGTCTTCAAGTAACACAAACTCGGCTTAAAGTTAGCCTCATAGAAGGAGGGAAGTATGATGAGATTGAGGAGAATGCCTTCAACAATAAGCGAAATTGTAAGTGTTGTTGCACACGTCAGATAGATAGTTTTGATGGAAACGTCAGTGCAGACTGTATCCAGAACCTGATCAAGTGTGGAATACTGCGTCCCCTGACTTGCAATCGCGGCTCTGCGTACGTTAGTCCTGGGTGCTGGTAGGTTCTCCGGTTCCTCGCTGTCAAGCATGCCGCTTTTAATCAGTTACCGCGTGGGGCGGGCATTTTATAAGTTAGTCACCTTGAAGAAAGCGCATTTTGACCAATCGCGTGCGCCGCGAATTAGGTGAGGAAGATGTGTATTTTGCCTTCGGTTGCTGCCCACAAAAAACTGTCACCCGTCTAGCAGAGTTTATTTGATAAAACTGCAGTTTTTATATTCGGAACTATGCAAGAGTGACCTGATTGCCATCGTGATGTCATATGACACGACAATCAGAAACAATATAAACAAAAAGTCCAATGATTTGATTAGCAGAGGAACGCGCGGTTAACTTCATTCAGAGTGAACGCGTGTCTTATGTTAACTTATGTTTAAAGCCAAAAGTCTTACATAAAATTGTTTTTACGTCCTACTGCCCTAAGCCTTATGGATTGTTAATAGTACCGCCAAAAACCATACAGCTAAAAATTGCCATTCAATAAAAGAGAAATCATACAAGATTTAGTCTAACTTGTCATTTTCCACTTCCGATTTCCGTTTTCTAAAACAAATTACTGAAGCTTATTGTAATAAAGTGATCATGGGTTAAGTAAAAAGAACTTTGCCTTTTATGTGACCTTTTTGAAGTAGAAAAGTATTTTAAATGTACAGTCTTCGATACGATTTGAACAAAGGAAGGGATCACAGCAAGCGCCGCCATCGTATTGCAATATATAGTATTTTGTACATTTTATTAAATTTGCGCATAACAATTTTAGCGGAAGCTGTAACACAATTTTGAGTTTGTTTACTTTGTTCATTGAATTGAGTCGATTCGCAAAATTCTGTTTACTAGAAATGATTTCCTTTCAGATCACAATACTGGAGAAAAGTAGAGGCGTAATTAAGCCAAATCCAACCTTTGTACATATCAAAGGAATCGCCTACGTTCTTAAATGCTGCCAAAAAACCTCTTGCTTTTGCTTCCTGTAATATAAGAGGAAATTAATAGAGACCAGAAACTTTCTAATTATATCTGTTAAGATACCATAAAGTTTTGTTTTGTGTCCATGTATTTGGGGTAAATGTACGTACTAGATGACACAGTATTGTCGGAAAAAAAGGGCGAAGTCCATTTGCAAAATGTTGTCGTATAAATCTGCTACGTTTTGTGCCATCAGGTTAAAAAATAATTAATCAGGTCAATGCTTGTAGGAAATATATTATTTTGAAGTTTTTGGTGAACAAGAAATAAAATTTCGTTACTTATGAACGAAAGAAGAAAAATGCTGAAACTAATAGTTCAGAAGAATAAGCGATCACTGGAACAAGAGTTTTATTGTCCTG
>UYRU01041882.1:22507-34820 GCA_900617775.1 Dibothriocephalus latus | reverse complement strand
GCAGCTGATGCCAGACCTGCTAACATATTTGCTGCAGTAGAATCAATTCGCAAGCAAAAAGAAGCGACGGAACCCCTATCTGCGCATGACTCAGACTATGCTAGCATTACCTATGATAAAGGATTCCCGATGGAATCCGAAACGTCAGGAAAATATAGCATTTCTTCCAGTGATCGCGTCTTCTTCTTCTGATGAGGACTAATGGGCCAGATGTGACCATTCCATTCCAGGCAATGCTATTTGCTTAGACTACTTGCCGCTGTGTGACTACTAGTGGATCTCACGAGGTAGCCTCAATGAAGAGTGGGGCGAGACGGCTGCTATCGTTAGGCAACGGCTGTAGTTTTAATTGACCTGTTTTCCTTTACTGAATGAGCATATATTACGACTTGAAGGTAACAGTGGGTGTAGTGTTACGCCGAAGTACCTAGTTTAGTTGATTTGCTTTATGGATGGATCGACCCAGAGTACTAGCAGTATTTACAAAAGGTACTAGTCGTTGTATCGTTCATAGTAGGACGAGGAAGCCAGAGAGGAGGTGTGGGAGAGTGATCATCGTGGAGTTAGGGAGTTAGTCAGAGTGCTGTCTGATTACATCTGCTATTCCCATAATAGGAAACCCTGGCTACCGCCTTTTCCGTTATTATATTTCACCTCTTCCTCTAAGCCTTTTTTATACGAATACAATTGGCCAATTGTCTATTTCTGTTCTCAAGACCTTACTGCTTAGAGCCTGCTAGTAAAGTGATATAGGCAGGTAAATGTTCCGTTTAGGCTACTCCCTATATTCAATTCAACCCACTAATTCGCATTTGGAGTTTCCATTGCTTGATAATAAATCAGCTGCATGATTTCAGGATTCTTGTTCTACAGGATAGGAGGTAAAGCATTTGAGTATTCTCTTTAAGTTTCCCAATCTATTACCAATCTGTTAACGTCGTAGGTATCCAACATATAATGTGCAAACAATTGTTACTTAGACATTAGAACATGCTCCCTCAAGTAATTCATGTGAACAGGCAGCACATTTCGGGGGTTATTAGGGTAAGGATGAATTTCAAGTTAAATGAATTTAGAAGTTAGGGTTTATTTTAACACGCGGCATGTGTTCAAGAGGTAACTTGTCATAGAAATTTTTTAAATCAATCTTAGGCAATTACATCGCGAAGTTTTTTGTGGACACTCATTTTTTTTCGGCAGTGAGGTGACATATTTGGGTGATTCTGAAACCATGACCTAAATAGACAGCTGCACAAGAAAGAATGTTCAAAAGCTCGTTATTTATTTAGGTAAATGCTTTTAAGAAATATCTTATTTTGAACGTTTTGGTAGGCATATAAAAAAAGTCACTATTTATGGTCAATAGACCGAAGCCAGTGAAAATCTTAAAGTGTTTATTAACATTTCAAGGAAGGTCCGAACCTCTGCATAATCGAAATCCCAAAATAGTTACAATGGAATGTGACGGAAGGAAATTTCTCTTAGTGCACGGAAGATGGTATGTTTACAATTGCACCTGACCATTCCATTTAAATTTATAAGCCACCGATCAGCGTGCCCGCACGTGAGCTAACGAAATACAGATTGTCTCAAAAAATGTATACACATTTTCAATAAATGTAAACTTGTTGTTTATTATTATTTTATTATTACAAATATGAAAACATATTTACAAGTGTCATATTATTGATTTTCTGTACCGCATTTTGACTATTGATACAGTGGCCGAATTGAGAGAAGCCAGTGAACATTAATGCACCCGAGTACGAAGGAAATTGTTTCATGGCATGTACTTTTCCATTACTTCGTGTTGTCAGCAGTGTCATGATAAAAATGGACGTCAGTTTGAGAACATTCAGTGAAAAAGAAAAAAAATGATAAGGCGAAGATCACAAATTGAGCAGAGTGCATTGACGTCATACAATTTCGTGTTCAAATTTCTTCCGGGAAAACAATGTTTCAAAAAATGATATTTGTAAATATTTCTAAATTTTTAATAATAAAAGTAGGATAAACACAAATTTTACAATTATGTAAAATATGTAAACATTTTTTGGGACACCCTGTATTTTACTCCTGTGATCTCTGAATGGGCAAATCAAGTGAAAGTGGGGTTGCCTTTGTCCAACGTAAATCAAGCAATGCATAAACGAAAGTAACTAATAGTACTTCTCATGAGAACGTGTTGGAATACAAACTCGAAATTTGGGCTGTTCGGTAACAGCCATACATTACACTGCACGTAATATGGAAGCATATGTACCCAAACATTTTACAAAATGATTATTTTTCAATGTAATTGTACTTGTGCTGCTTTATAAACACTGTGGTTTAGCATGAACAGGCTTCCTCTTCATGTAAAACTTAAGTTTACCTAGTACGCCCAATCTCCACTTTTTCGGAATTTTCCACTTTGCTAAAAAATCTGTTATTCCTATAAAACTTTATATTCCTCTATAAATCGTAACGTGCCCTTTTATGAAGAACGACCAGTACTTTGTTGTTGTAAGACTTTGGGGGCCGCAGCTTGGGCTACGTTTGAGTAACAGGAATTACTTGTAAAAATACTTGGATTTCATGAGTTAGGCAATCTACTATATGTCCATCTCGTTTCCTGATTGGTTAAACAAATCGCTGGGATCTGTCTTAAATTCCACTGGTCTATGTCGAATCATCGCTCGCCTCATAAGTCCACCGTCGACGTACACACCAAGTTCAAAATGACGATTGTCGGCCATTGCGGTCCAGTCTATAGCTATGCAAGTGCCCTAGATATTTGCGCAATTTCGCTGAACACCTTCGGCTTTTTGGCAAATCTCACTATTACTGTTCTTCTCTTCCTACTTCACTCTAAGAAGTTCAAAAGCCTGACCCTTCTTCGAGTCCTGTCCTCCGGCTGTTTAGCTTTCTCGCTTATTAGCCTTATTGAAGAAGTTGTTGGCCTTAACCCCAACAGCGGCAACGTCTACATTGATGGCCTGATATGCATTGTATGGAGTACTCGTTTCCTCTTCTAGTACAACCACCTTCAAGTCTGCCAGAGTCTTTTCTTTTTTGCCTGTAACAGGGCCTCCGAGATGCTGCAAATTAGGAATTATCCCATTACCACGGAGAAACAGCGGCTCACGACATACATGCTCCTGGTCTTCCTGGGCAGTTTCATCGGGGGGCTGCCTCAGTTGCTGCTAGCATTTCCGCTTAGGGATGAATGCGCCTGTGCTCCATTTCCCGAAAACTTTGTCATCTTAACAGTGCTGTATGCTCACGCTTTTCTGTGGACCGCTATTACCCGAATCATTTATCCCGCAGTTCTAGTCTATATCAGCATTGCTTTGATTCTACGCTTGTGGAAATCAGAAGGAGGCGTTATTGCAGATGATCTTGACGCACTTCACTTCCTGAATCCGCAAGCCTTCCCAACATCCACAACCACCACGGCGACACCTGCGCTGCCAGTGGCCTCCTCGACTTACTCTGGTCTTCGTGACAGTAGTAGAACTACTGCTGGGGTTGTTGCGATATCGGGCTATAAAGTTGATCTACATGCCTGGTCGGCTTCCTTTTGCATCGTACCTCTGAGCGCTGCCTGCCTGGTAGGCAACGCCTTCGAGTGGGTTCAGCAATTTCTGAGTGCGGCTGGTGTTTTGAACTACAGCCTGCGCAGTCCAGCTCAACAGTTCAGTGTAACATTGGTTAGCCTGTTTACCGCGCTGGTGCCACTTATCCTCTTTTCCACATCCCCGCGATGCGGTCGCTGATATGCGTTGTAGCTGCGTCAATAAGAGACAAAGTCTGCAAGTTCAAAGCGACGGATATCGGTAACATCCCTTGATCAGGTGTCACTTCGCCAGCGGGGGACGTTCTAAAACGTGCGAATAAATAACAATTCCTTGAATTATTTTAGGTAAGAAATGAGAAGACATTGGGAGCGGCAGAGACCGCGTGATTTACCTTCGGTGTTGTTAATATCATGCATAAACTGTCAGGCCACCTGACTCGAAACGCATTTATGGTTGTACTAACTTTCTTCTGTTCAATATTCCCCGTCATCTGTTTATTGAACTGAATGCATTGGCACAGAGTACTGTGATAGCAATGTTTCCATTTTGCATCCATATTTGAACAATTTATCTGCATCGCTAAAGCGTGACAACGGATTGAGCACCACTAATTTTTAACACTGCGTGTAATGGCTTCAAAATCAAAACATTTTCGGACTCATCATCACTGTTACTCTTGTAGGAGTTCTGATGTTATCTTTCATTAACGAGCAACGTTCTCACGAAGGCATTCACTTTTTTTGGCAGAATATTTCGTTGAATCGATTGAAATACTTTATATGAAGGATAAGCTAGCCTTATGGTTGCTCTGTTGTTTTCTTTCTAATTCAGGATCACGTTTTAACAGAACAGTTAATAATTTTTTTGGTCTCCTAGCGTTCTCGGCATTTTAAACAGTGGCAAAAATGATTTTTAGAACAAACGAGGTGGAATTGCGCTAATTGTTTATGATTTGTCCCCGGGCAAATTGAGATGTAGTTTGAATCTTCTTTAGGAGGTGGGAAATAAATGTGTTTTCATGGAAATATTAGTCTCTCCTAGGATAATATTCAGCTTCACATGGATTATTGGTTTAAGTTTGGTTGTGGTTTAGTTAAGATTTATTTTAATTTGGTGTATAGCAGTAACTACAATACATTTACTTAAATTTGGCGATATTTAACTAAACTAAAACCTAGACTAAACGTAAACTAACAAACAAAATAATAAACAAAATAGTATTCTAAACAGATAAATTTTATTATTCATGGCAAGATTGCGCTCATCTAGGTGAATATCCAGTGTGTTATGAACAATTTCAATAAGAGTATGTATGTAGCACGTTCATGCCACAGAAGACTGAAAATGCATCCTACCTTCAAAAGACAACGCATGTTTGTTTCAAATTAACGTATCCAAGCCGCACACACCCTACATTAGTAAATTCATAATTAACGTATATCGGGCAAGCGAAAATGAGAAAGTAGCATTCAATGATGACGGACTTTAAAGCCAATGTTTAACTAAGGACTTCTAGCAACGAGATACAATTCACGTTTTTCGCTAAAAGTTGTGTTTTGACAAATATTTTCCGGTAACAGTGAAGTTGGTTTTCCACCTTGGATACCCCAAGCCCAAGAATTCTGTCTTACAGGACCGGAGTTATTGCTATCGTTTGGTTTTTAGTTTAATATCTGTTTAAGTGTAGTTTAATTTTTGGTTTAGTTAGTTTAGTTTATTATATAGTAGTACTTTAAGTATATTTTTCTAACTGTGGCGATATCTAATCAAACTAAAGGCTAAGCTAAACTAAAATTTAACTAATAAATTAAACAATAAAAGGTAAACTAAAACTTATGAACCTAAAACTAACCACAAGACTAGGGGCCAACTTTATTGTTACCCACATTCCTTAAAACTAATAAAAGAATTCCAGTGTGCTTTTGCTTTTCAAAAACTTCACAAACCACTTTGCGTGATAAATCATCAAATATTTAGTGAGTATGTAAATGCTTGACAATACACTCGACAGTGGTCTATTCCGTAATGTCTGAGAAAATGGCGGCTTGTCTGTGTACATACTTCGAATTGGTTTGATGTTCAGGTATGGATATTGCTACGGAAGGATCGCAACCGTCTGCCAGTCTACACAACATATTCCTACTTTGATTTGAGAATCCCATTTCAAACAAAGTAGAACGAAGAACTATTTATGACATTGGAGTTTCACTCTTTTCAGCAAACAACGATTATTTGTACACTTCTGCTATAGGAGCCAAGTTAAATCAGATGCTAGTCAAACGCCATAGTTACTTCGGGATAGGAGAAGTATGTATCTACCATTTACCGATAACTTACTTTCCGCTCGTAGTTTTACTCGACATTCGTGATTATGACATCGCATTCAGGCTTTTAACTTAAATCTTTTTTGTAAAAATATGTTTTTCACTGGCGTTCTATGTAAAACATTTCAACGTCGGGTTAGGCGATCCATTCAAATTTAATCCAAGAAAAATGTCAGCGGGCTTTCACCGGTTTTCACAAACAAACAATAAGCTGTAAATTTGTGACTTTAAAACGCAGTAAAAACGGATACAATCGTTTTGAAAGGAAACACAACTGGGTAAGACACAAGTCATGATTTTCCCCTCTTCTGTACTACAAGTAGCTTTGCAGTATATTCCATAGTGTAACTGCTTCTAAGCCTCTCCTAAACACTGATCCTTTTGCCATAATTAGTCCTTACAATAAACATAATGCTAACCTTAGTTAGCCTAGCACTAAACCTAACCCCCAAAATAACCTTAACCATCCTGGCCCAAACAACGGCCTACTTCTGGCCTTTCCTAAAAGTTAGCGATAGAGCACTGGTAATACATGATGAGAACACATGTAACATCTCCTACCCACAGTGCAGCAATCACTCGATTACTTCAATTTTTCCAGGCTACATTTGCGTTAGTAAACTCATCCTCAAGTATAAATGACCTGTACACATATACCCGTGCTCTAACCCTATCCCGAGCAATAGGGTACCTCCTTTACGCCAAGCCGAATTTAATCTCTGACCAAACTTTTGTCACTAACATTTAATAGTGGTGGTAGTTTCGGTTACTGTCTCTGATGATGGATCCGCGACGGAATCCAAAAAATCAGGTGAATAAAGTTCCTGTTGCAACGATCGCACCTACTTCTTCACAACTAAATAGTAGTGCAAGATGCCGAATAGGAAGTTCCTTCTTCCGTGTCATGTCAAACTTTTGCCGTCAGGTTTATGTTAGGAAATCAGTTCCTCAGCATTTGCTTATATTAATGTTCTTTTGAACAAGAGTGAAAATAAAGTGCGACACTTGGATGAAAAGTCATCATGGATAACGTTAGTCACAGTGGATATCCCGCTTGATTATTATTAAAGTAGGCTCCTGTTAATAAAGTGAATATCATTTATCGGAATATTGTTCGCACAATATTAACCTTTATCCTTCGCTCATTTTTTCAAGCTTTAGATAAATAACCATTTAAAAATATCAGAAGTAGAAGATGCGGTTCCTGAGACAAGAATTTTATTTGCCTGACGTTTCGGTTTCCGTCAGGACTCCATAATCATAGGTAACCGTAGATTAAGGTGGGACATGCACAAATTGGCGTGACACAAGCACCAATTGCGCAGTACTTGTAGTTCTTAGCAGACTCGCGCATGCGCACTATAATTTTCAGCCTTTGTAAACGCCACAGGGAATCGTAATTGCTACACTGATGCCTTGGTAGTCCACTTTTGAGTTATTAATTGCCGCAATTTCGTTGACCGTGTTGGATTTGGGCGTGAAGTTATGTTAGCTGTCGTCCGAGTGGTTGCTGGGCCCTGCCCTTCCCACGTGATTGATTGTCTGCTCAGTCTAAGTATGCAGTATGGGAATGGAAATTTGTTGCGCTTGTTAATTGACTGTTGTCCTGAAAACCATGACTCTAGCAGCTCACGACTCATGCGGTTGTCATATCTTGCGAGGATTTCGGCCTTGATAAACTTAAAAATATGGCCGGATCCCGTCGAATGCGCAGCAACCTAATAGTTAGCGCCTTTTCTCTTCACCACTGCTGCTTGCTCGGCCATTCGCGTCCGGAATAATTTCCCGGTTTCTTGGACGTAGTTGCTTTGTTCATAACTGTACCGGATCCGGTAAACGACTTCAGCCATTTTCTGCCGTGGCAGCGGGTTTTTTAGGCTCAGGGCCCGGCGCCTGATGGTTGCTTCTGGTCTTTGCGAAAATCCAACTCCAAGTGGGGTGAGAAGGGGGCTGACTGCTTCCAATACATTCTTCACTTAAGAAGAGCTCGTCAAACTTTTTGGCCAGTTGGAGTTGGGTTCTTGTCTCATCTGCGTATGCATTGGTTGACAAAACTGCGCGGGTAAATACTCGTTCTCAGTTCCCGTCAAAAATATTGTAATTCAGAAACTGTGTCTTCCATTATGCTGCAATGTATCTTAACGCACCGGTATAGCGCTCTTACGCAGCTACGTTTGTGACTTTTCGGATGGTTACTGTTGAAATTCAGAACTTGCATACTGATTGTCGCTTTCCTTAACCCTTTATATTTTGGGCTACCACCTTCTTTGGGGCAAACAAGGACATCCAGGAAGGCTAGCAGTTAGTTTTATTAAATTGAATGTCCGGGAAGACGGCGTTTAGATGGCAGTGTCGTTCACATATCGAGTCCAGAGTTTCGGTCTGTGGTGTTGGAAAAACCAGTGACTCCAACAGTTGCAGAACCGCCTCAACTATGAGTCCGGGAATTGGCAAACTCATGGGCGTGCACTTCATTTGCTCGTAGATGGTTCCGTTGAAGGTAAAGTACGTCCTGAAACAGAACTTTACGAGATGTAGGATTAGGGCGTGTGCGAAACGATTATCCGTGCATGTCTCGCACCACTCTACGGTTAGCTATTACTAAGGATTCTCGACAGAATCCGAAACGTCAGGCAAACCAAATTCTTATTCCAGCGATCGCATCTCCTACTTCTGAACTGCTTCCTGGAACTCGCATATTTGCTTCTATTGACATTTGCCAATAAGATAGAGGGCTCAGCCGACAGTTCCTTCCCACCCACTAATTTACGGTCATAGGCCGAAGCAGGGCATTTGCGAAAAAAGAACAGGGTTGACCATAACGGGTAGAATGTTTTGTGTGAGCAATGCTCTGCCGTCCTTTAAATTCTCGTACAATTTCCTTCGTTTTCAGTGTCTTCATTTCATCATCAATCAATTGATCTTCTGTTCAACGTTTCCATCAAAACCTTTTGAAATAAGGTATACATAAGGAGTATTTACCGAAAAAAATGAGTTTGTAGATATTAATTCTTATGAAGATGGCCATGTAACTCAAATCTAAAAATGCCTCAAAACAGCAAACCAAGTTTTCAAGAAAAAATAACATCCGCAACAGAATTCTGATATTGTTATCGTAAAGCTTAATAAAAAATTATATCCTATGTTACTTCTTTAAAAAGTGCTTTAATTAGATATTCATCTGACGAATTTCTCTGTATATTACTTTTTTTCCGAGGTCATCTAAAAATGAAATTGGAGACTTTTGACAATCTTTTTACCTTCCCTCAAGATAAACGATTCAATCTGATTGAAGATGAAAGAACTTACTTTCCTCTTTATAATGGATTATTTTCCACCATAGTAGATTATGTCCAGGATCTGTTATAAGCTTGCTAATGCAAAAAATGGCCAGATAGATGGCCATTTTAAAAATAATTCTTATTCTTTTGTCTGTCCGTTTTTAAATAACGCATAAGCGGAAGGTGTAATTCACAAAAATGCACATTACCACTTGACTTACATTTAATATGGTCTGCTTTACATTACCTCCACGGTAACATATACGGAAATTTTGATTAGGAGCCATCTAGGCTGATGCGGTAAAACAATATGTGATCAAAACCTTTTTTTACTGCATTTTGTACAATAAACTTTAAAGGTTAACCAAAAATGATTTTTAAAACATACCTCATTCCTTGCTTCTGAACACAAATGCGATTCCTTCAACTTGATTCGCTTGCATCTGAACAATTTTGGACAAAACTTTCATTTCTGGAAGAAATATGTTGCTTCCTTTGTTACTTATTTTGGGGTTCCTCCATAGCATAATGCACATTTATAACAAGTTTGGTTCTGTCATACGTAGTAGCACAGGACATTCCTTCGATAGGAGACTTCACCCAATTTTGACAAAATTAATGCACATTTCTCCTAATAAACCTAACTAAAATTACGATTTTCCTAAATAAAAGGCTTTCCCCGGATTAGATTTACTGAATGAATCAAAATAGTATGACCAAATATATGCTTAACTACCAAGTCAAATTTCGTAATGAAAGTTGCACGATTTTTAGCCCATACTGTATATGTACTATATATTTAGATATGCCTGCCTATAAAATGGGCGAAGAATTGAATCCAGAAAAGCGAAGCCGTAAATAGCAAGGCATTACTGAACCGGGAAAATGCGTGTGGAAAAGTCACTCTATATTTGTCAATCTGTCATGAATCTCATCTCCTTAAAAACATTCTTGCGCAGAAATCTGGGATTCACAAAATCTCCTTGATGTTTTGCTTGACCGATCTCTTTGTAGTTAGGTTTGGACTGTTTTCAACGCCAACTGCACTTTTTCATTTAATTTTTTTTCGAAACCGTGAATTAAACATTGATTTTAAGTAAAAGTTTAAACTGCTGCTACCAAGAGTTTGAACTTTAGAGCGATGTTAGCAAACTAATAAAACCGTTGCGAAGGCAAAGCCTTTGTGACCTTTTTTAAAGAATATAAGCCGCAGCTATAGTGACAGACATAAAATCAAATTTGTGTTTGGAAAAGCCATAATTATATGGTTTTAAACGAAATGCATAATTATTAGGCAATAAACCTATACTACGGGACTTTCATGCAAGCCCATATGATCTAAAGGTTTATTTTCATATTACCGATTTGAAAGGATATTCAAATTATAAACATCCACCCGAAACGTTTCTGATTGCGGACATTAGTAAAAAATAAACAGACTTGCAAATCTATTATGCAGTCCGGAACTAACGTGTGTTCTTCCGCAAGTTTGGAGGATAAAAAAATTATTGCTTTTTTCATTCAAGCACTCATTTGTTTTTGAATGGGAAATAATTTGAGACTATGTGACCAAAATCAAATAAGTTAGATAATGAGGACTAATTCCTAAAATCAACATTAACTATGTGTCTGAAGTTATTGTTTCCTGCTTCCATTATCAGTGCGCCCCTGCAGGCTATCTGGCGAATGGAAGTGAGGGAAAGCACTGCGCTTATTTTCCTATACATCGCTGTAATTTTAACCTTACATTGATTTGAATTATTCCTTTAAATAAATTTAACTGATCATGGAGGATCAAACAATGTTTGGGAAACATCCCCCTATCCTTTTCACCTTCGTTTTTAGGCTAGTATAAATTAATAGAATGATGTACGAGGCTGATGGCCATATTTTCGCAGAATTTGGCAGAAATTCCGTGGTGGAACATTCCCGAATGGGCGTGGTTCCATTTTGTCAGTGTTTTTAAGGCGTAATTAAATGTATAGGGCAGTTGTTTCAACTAGATGAGCAGATTTGATGAGAACGGTTTGCATACAGAAAAAGATTGGCATTAAAACAGATAAAGTAATAAAAATTGATAAAGGACTTTGCTCGACACTGCTACTTTAAAACAGATTTTAAATAAATACGTAAGCTGGTGCTGGTAACAGGTAGGATTTAAAAGCGGCATTGCAAACTAATAATACCGTAGCGAAGGCACAGAAATTTTAAAGTTTTTTTGCACATATATGCCGCTGACATACTGCCAGGCTGACAAACATTTAGAAGGTTTGGGGAACCCATAATTACTAAGCCGAAACAAACTACATAACGGTTGGACCTAAAATACACTGTGTGTGTTTCATATAAACCCGAATAACATGGAAGGTAGACCGTTCATCATCGTCTAAAGAAGACGTAGGAGAAAACAAGGCACTTTCATGGATCACACTGTATTGGTGCTGAAGTTTCAAAATCATCCTCGTGGTGCAATGGTTGTTCCTGCTAGCCGAGAATTGTTTTGTCTCACAGCCTGACTCGTATTATGGGCATGTATAACGCACGGACGCTGACCCTCCTGCTGTTCGTGGATTGGCTAAGGCCCCTCCGTGGCGGACTGCAGATGAACTCGTGTGACAACTGTCACCTGCACGGCTGTTGTGGTCGCTGTTAGGTTCGTCGGACTCTCGTGTACACTGTATTGGCTGCTGTGAAATCTCCCTTCATAAAATTGGGTAGGCGGATCCGCCGTCGCCGTCTGCGTTATGCAAGTTCGCTTGTTTGCACTCGCCGGTGGGTCGGTGCTTCACGTCGTTGGTTTGAACTGCGACTAGCTCTCTCTCTAGTGACGACTATTGACGACGTTGCAAATTGCTCACTAGCACCGCCAGCCTCTGTGCTGACTGGAGCCTTGCACGGAGGGCTTGATAGGCCGGAGTTAAGTAAATATTCCTGTTGATTGTGCCTACCGTGGACCAATTTTCGAGCAACAAGCAGGCACTAGTCGGCACTTATACAGAAAGGACCATGGATGGCCACTGGCTGTGAACAGGGAGTGCAAGTATTTTGCCTCTTTCTTTCTCCCGTCCTCATTGTTACATGTTTGAACCTGTTGCAGTAGAGTTCTGACAAAACTGCGTTTGTGACCCATATGGTGGTTGCTTCCATT
>UYRU01041882.1:11419-21769 GCA_900617775.1 Dibothriocephalus latus | reverse complement strand
TGCCTGATGTAGCCTTCGTGTTACTTGCCCAGCTTGCTTCAGTGTCTGTTGCGGCTTGCTTCAGCGTTTGCTGCGACTGTTGGAACGCGAGGTGCCCATCATCGAAATCGACGAAGGAACTGTCGGTTGCTTCCTAAATAGAAGTTGCGTCTAGTGTTTGTTGGCTTACTGTATACCGTAGTTCGTATCCTTCCCTCGGAAGTTCTCGTAACTTGCATATCCCAGAAGGGCAATTACCTATTGCTTTTTTTCCCTCGTAAATTGGATTAAGTGGAATATTGAGTTCAGTAAATTCTTAAACTCCTAAACGTCGTTCCTTTTTATTACGACAAATGTGCCATTCACGAATCTGACCCCGAATTTCGGACAGTGCGAACAGAGAACTAGTCGCTCGAGCCTCTGCAGGACCACTTCAGAAATTAACCCAGAAAAGAAAAGCTCATCTGTGCTTCTGATATTGCTCGTAAATCCGACCTTCGAAGGGGAAGAAGGTCTGTTCGAACACTGTGAAATATGTTCCATATTTTTTACCATCGTTGTTAGACTAGTATATGTGAATAGAATAAGGCAAGACGCCCATGACAGCATATTTAGCTTCTATGAATTTTTAATAATAAGTAAGTGTAAAAAGCAATTGTTTAAAGAAAGTGTCCAGGTTTGATGAGAACAGTTTGCACATAAAAAGACTGGCAACAAGAAAGAGAAAGCAATGAATAATTAAGAAAGAAACATTGCTCTAACCAGCGAATAAAACACTGTTTTTAACTAAATGCTTAACCTGTTGTTGTCAACAGGTAGGATTTAAGAGCGGCATTGCAAACTAAGAACACCGTTGCGAAGACAAAGTTTTTGCGAAATATGTTTAAATATACGCCGCTGACATACCTCGGTACTTACAATCGCTTAGTATGTTTGGAAAACTCATAATTATATGAATTGAAATAGACTGCATAGCTATTAGACTTAAAATATATTGCAGGTCTTTCCGTCAACCCCGTATGACGTAGAAAGTAACCCTTCATTATCCCATAAGGAAGACGGAGAAGAAAACAAGGCGCTTTTATAGATCATGCTGTATTGGTGCTGAAGCTTCAAAAGCGTTTTCGTTTCCACCATCAGAATGTTGAGGAAGTTTTTCCTGCTTGCCGAGAATTGTTTTCTCTCGCTGCCTGGCTCGTATTTTAAGCACGCCTCACACACGGACCCTGACCTTCCTACTGCTCGTGGATTCGCTTAGGATCCTCCGCAGCGGAATACAGACGAACTCGTGTGACCACGGTCGCTATTGTAGTCGCTGTGAGGATTGTATGACCCTTGTATTCACTGGAGGGGGGAGGCGGATACGCTGTGGGTCCCAACACGGAGCCTGTTCGCTTATTTGGGTTCGTCGGTGGGTTGATGACTCAAGTCGGTTGTGCGAAAGAGGAAGGGCTCCCTCCTTCATCCACAGTAGTGACAATTTTTGACGAGGCCGCATATTGCTCGCTGGCGCCGTCAGCTTCGTCTGAGCTGACTGAAGTCATGTGCGAAGGGCTTGACAGGTCAGATTTAAGTAGATATTTCTATTGATTGTGCCTACCGAGGACCAATTTTTGAGCATCGATCTAGCCATCTTGTCGGTGGATCGGTCGATGACTTCGTCAATTATGCTGATGGCGAGGCCTGTTCAAATGGAGGTGAATAAGGACACCACTTCAAACGAAACCATTATTTTGCCTGAATCTATCTCTAGATGCCTCATATGCCTCAGAAACCCTTCATCCGACTTTCCTGTCTATTCAAGGTCCTGAGTGAAGAAGCGTAACTGCTAGTATATCCACTTTGATAACTTATGGAAAGTGTATTTGTCTACCAGCGAGTTTAGTTAATGTTACAAATATAAACATCATCTCGTATATGTTTCTGGATGAGGACATTGGTAAATATTAATAGGGAGTGCTAAAACTGTTGTACAGTTCGAAATTGTAAATCATAAACAACTGAATTCCTTCGCAAGTTGGTTATGTATTTCCCCCTATAATATGCTAAACATTGGGTAGCTGTGCGTTGCGACCGGGTGCGGAAACGCCTGGAGCCGCCATACGAAGGACCGTTCCGTGTTCTCTCCCGCAATGAGGAGACCTGCCGGATCCTTCGTGGAGACAAGGAGGACGTGATCAGCATCAATCGGATCAAGGTTGCTGTTACGAAAGAGCCGCCGGACTTGCCACCAGGACAAACTTGTGGTGATTCTCTATCCCATGCTTTTCCATCCCGTGCTCCTTCCCCTTCCACCCCGCAATCCCATCTTCCCGTATACTTCCCCTCCCTGCAGTTTACCAACACTCAACTACTACGTAATCCTCCACAACCGTAGCAACCACTCAATCCTCTCCAACTGTTCCTCCTGTTTACATCACTCGTTATAGACGCCATGTTAATTTCCCAGACCGTTTTGTTTAACACGTTTTTTAGGCATTCGCCCTGCCTTCGGCATCGATTTCCGCCGCCTTCGGTCTTGCAGGGAGGTACTGTAGGAATCCGTCGCCAAGAGCAACTGCGCTGACTCATGCTGCCTTTCGTGCGCTGAGCCTCGCTCGCTGCCAATTATTGTCCTTTTGTACGCCTCATGTCAACTCACCGCGTTTACGCTTGTAGGTATTCGATACCCCTGTGTCATTTGATTGGTGGCAGCCGACCGATCACACATTGCACAGCCTAAGCTTGTCACACCCCCAATTTTGCACCTGTACGCCTGGCTATCGTATGCGGCGCCACTGTAAAGCTTTTTGAGCAGCAAAAGTTGTTCGAATTCAATCAGTCTTCCCAGACGTGTTATTTTGTGATACTTTTGGTGTTGAGACAGCAACTAGCTCTCAAAATAGCTGCTGGTGGGGCCCTAGAGGGTTTTCCAAGGCACACGGGACGAGTGAGTTCGGTATCCTATTGGTGAGCTCAAATCTATCATTGGGACTACAAATAAATCTGTTTATTTTTATATTTTAAGCTCTCGCTTATTGTTGAATCACGGATAATTTTAGATTATGTGAACAAGAAAAAACACATAATTTTAAGATTAATTCCTGAAATCAACATTATCTGTGTACCTACACTTATTGCATTTTTGTTCCATTGCCAGTACTCCCCCTAGATCGCGAGGTTACGTTCCAGAACAGCATGTATGAGACAAAAATCCGCGAGATACTGCGCATAAGTTTCTGTAGTTATGTTTTTTATGTTTTAGGCAAAGATGTCGACCTGTTGGCTCAGTGGATAGGACGTTCGTCTCTAGCTCACTGGTCGCGTGTTCGAAACTCGAGTGTAGCGGCAGTTTCTGTGGCTATACTGGAGTTGGGTATGTGCAGCCGACGACGGCCATTAAGCCAGAAATACGCGTATTCTGCACTCCCTAACCTTTGCCGGTAATACATATTTTAGGCTATTATCAACCTTCACAATTCTGTGTAATAGTTCTCACAGAGTTATAGAGTAAAAACATTTTAACCTTCAATCGAACGTTGTATGAACGAGTAAAGGTACACCAATGGGGTCGCTGTTGTCCAGCCTGATTGCCTGGACAGTACTACAACTATCGACCACGCTGGTGGGACCGTTATGTTGATGACACGTTTGTTATCATTAGTCGAGACAAAATTGGGGATTTTACAGAGGGTGTGAACTTGATCTTCTCCGACATCCAGTTCACGATGGAGGAAGAAAAAGACTGCCAATTTCCATTCCTTGATGTGCTGGTGTGCATGAAAGACGGTGGGGAACTCAAAACAACAGGGTATAGGAAGGCCACAAATACCTCTCGCATCCTGAGTTAACTCAGCAACCATCCCGTCTCGCACAAGCGCAGCTGCATGCGAACACTATATCGCCACGAAGAAACCCACTGCAGCGAACCAGCCGACAAGAAGGCCGAGGTTCAGTATCAACGGAAACTTTTCACAATGAATGCTTACCCGGACGCATTCGTCGAACAATTCAGTGAAAGAGCCAAACGAAGAAGACCAACGGGACAGCCAGAGCTGAAAAGCTGGCGAGCAATACCTCTGGACCAAGAGAACGTTTCACCGTCTTCTATTCAGTTAAAACCCTTTCTATTCGCCTGGGTATTCGGTAATATGCATCAAAGTTTTGTATTCACCCTGGACTAAACGCGGGATTAAGTTTATTTTTACTGTCCTTTAAAATTATCCGCACGCAGACGCAATTAACAATTCACGTTTTTCATTGGTATTCACATTTATTGCAGACGTGCCACTGGTGTATGTGAAAATGGAATCGCGTATCGCCCTTCCCCAGCTAGTCATGGGAGGAAAGGAAGTTACTCAACGAGCGCCTATTACTTAAACGCCTTGTACTGAGTGAACATTTTATAAATTATATCTGGAAGCAAGTGAAAAAGACATAAGATGTTTCTCCTTTGACCAGTCAAAGAGGTGACCCGTAGGAGCCCCTTTCTCAGCGGATAAACGTCATGTGAACACATAATTCAGTCAACATATATGTCAATATCCCAAGCGAAATGCAAGCAAAATGGCAGAAATATCTGTGCAAAACCAGCACCTAACTTACGCCAGCCGTATTTGTTACACTTCTGGCCTGAAATCGTAATCTACTTTCAAAGAGATCAAGAGCAAATATGCGAGTATTCTATAAGCATAATTATATATGCCTTTCTGTATTTCAAAACACCAATTTACAAAAAAACAGGAATACTTGAAAGAATACACATATATTTAATAGCTGGGTTTGGTTTAATCTAAAGCCTTTTTTACTGTTTCGAATGACGATATGGACAAAACGGATTTATGTTTGATTTTAAAGCAAACGTGTTAAGAGTGGCCGAGACGTTTACGTAAAATAGATTGTTTTCCCTAATCCCCACTGTGGCAAAATAGGTTTGAGATGATAAGCGACAAGCGCAGACGCCGAGGTTTACAAGAATAAAGGTCTCGTACACGCGTGCTGCTCCCGCTAGCCTTTAAGCCATTGATTTGCGACAAGGCCGGAGAAACTAGTGTTGGCTCAATCGGCTTTTCTGATCTAACACTGAGTTGTCAGTTGTTTGAATCCGTCAACCGGTTATCGAAAGGATGGCACTCAGTGCTGTTTAAACCTTTCCTAAAGAAATGCCTGACATTAGAAAAACGATTACTTGAACATGGAGCCTTCCGTTAGATGTCTGAAGCGAGGCCCACTAGCATCGACCGTGTCCAGTGCATGTTCCAAACACTGATATGTCAAAATGACATCAGAAGACGCAACTCTCAATCCGCTCCCAGAAACATGCTACTCACATTTTAGAAGTAGTTTGACTTTACCAAATGTTATCATAGGGTAAATGGCTCGTATTATTTTTATGCGCCCACTGATGTCTTTGCTTATTTTAGATATCCATTTACTCTGCAGCATCATCAAAAGTTCCTTTCATTGCAATTCTAAGAACGCAAAAATTGAATATTAACAAAAGGAAATTAAATTTCTGGTTCAAATTGCGAACGATTTTGTACAGACGAGCACTTTTACAGTTTCCCAGGAAGAGGGAACAAAGCCCTCTTTCCTAGAAAATAATCTTTATTTTAGGTTTCCATTTGCCAGCTTCCAGATATTGTTTGAGATGTTGAGTCTATCTGCTGATCCAAAAAAATGTCAACTAACACCTATTCTCTTCTGGGCAAATGATTATTGATGTGTAAGATCCTGCAAACTACAAATGGTCACGAACGCTGTGTAATCAAAATCAAGGTCTTACTTCTTTTAGACTCAAGAAAGCATAAAGTGTGTAGATAAAATTTTCTAGTCCACAAATGCCTTCCTAAAATGCACTTACTTAAAACATTCTACTTGTTAAGATTTGGAAAAAAAGTATTAATCTCAATTAAAAAACGGAACATTTTTGGGTTATTTTTCTACTAAAAAATTACTTTCAAAAGCGAAATATTAACATTCCGTGCAAAATTGGGATAAATAAGCCGTTTCCGGAATTTCTCCAGTAAGTTGTTTCTTGTTATATAACGAACTCCCTTTAAGGGTTTGTGAGGAATATAAGTTCGTGGGCTTTTGAAATCAATCCACCATTTTCTCCCCCCCATTCGCATGCAAATTTTCTTTTATATGTATCGGTTGGCCCAGTACGTCCATTATAAGCTGTTTTTTATCCCTCATTTTTTATTTCAACTGCAACAATGAGGTCATCAGTGCACGACAGTAGTACTGATTTGAAAGAAGTTCACTTAAGTCTAAATTCTGCGACAAGTTCAGGGACGTTTTTCCAAGCTGTAAACGATTCTGGTTTGCATGCCTTATTTTACTTATGCTGAATGGAGGATGTTTTTTGCTGAAAATTTTGGAATTATATTTTCAAAATGACACGTATCCCTCTCCCTCATACTGCCTAGCGAATAAAACGATCAGCCCATCATAAAATGTTCAAACTGTTATTTGGACCAATGAATTTAAGTAAACTCTGTAGTCCGGGGGCCATACTTACCACACAAAACTAGCAATAGAAAAAACAGAAGTAGAAATGGGACGTGTAGGCCGAGGAAGTGGAGGAGAGTTAGACTTTTATGTGATATCGTGTACTTTAAACGACATATACTTGAAATAAACGAAGATCGCGTCTTCTCTTTCTTAACTGTGGATTTTCTTTCCACGAACTCATCTGTTCGTTTTTTTGACAAATTGTTTTTTGCAGTTAGGTTTTCTTAGGCAACCCCGAGTAACGCTTGCATTTAAAACAATATGTGGATGGAGGCGAAGGTTGTACTTTCCTAATTTATGAGAAGCTTCGTTTGAATTTAAAGATGAGCAAGGAATAGAGAAGATAGGCCGGATAAGAAAATGAACTGCAGGAAATGGCCTGTAATCAGGGGTACCTTTGCAAATCGGTTCTCATGTTGCTGGAGTCTGCATGCAAAATAAACATCTCCGTTAATAACTGTTTAAGTTCCATTTTGTGTACAAAATCTACTTTTTCGCCAAGTGCTGACTCCATTTTCAGTGCTCGTGGGCTTCATGTAGTGCAGACTGGCGATAATTCGGAGTTTGGGCGGTTTTCAGTTTATTTGGTGAGGGTCATAGGTAATGCCTTTTGAAACCCTACTGATTATATGCCGGTGTGTCCTATATATCTTTACACGCACGCTTCAACCTTGTCACTTTAAAAATAGTACTCACACATTGTGAGTAGCATTGTTTTTATAAATATATCGTCCTTTGAAGAAGGAGAAGTGACCACTGAAACAAGTTTTACTGTCCTGACGTTTCGGATTCCGTCGGGAATCCTTAACCATGGATAGTGGTTCCCGACGGAATCAGAAACGTCCGGACAATAAAACTCTTGTTTCAGTGGTCGCGCCTTCTTCTTCTGAACTGCCTGCTGGAATTCGCATATTCACCACTATTAGCAACTCGTCCTCTGTTTGTGTGGTATTAGTTCGAGTTCAGACCGTCGAGGAAAACAAGGCTGCATGCTCCTCTGTATCCAAACACTGATGTTGTTTAGCGAGGATTCTATAAGAATTTAAGTGCTTTTCAGACAATTGGCCCTTATGAAGCCATTTATAGGGTAGTTCATTGGAGAGAACGGCACAATTTTAGATTGAAATATGGGAACCACATCTAGGACTATATTATTTTGCAGATCTCTCCGGTCATTCTGGCACTCAAAGACCTGTAGTGTAGGCAAATACTGTTACCAAAAAGACAGGGGAGCCTGGAATGGCCATTTCTGGCCTATTAGCCGCCGTCAGCTAGTCATACCCACATTCAAGTGGCGTCCCACCTGAACCTCAAAATAACGACCCTAAACGCCCTAAATATTGAGCCACGAGCTCGCTGTCTTGTGGGGTTAGGTCGAGGGATATATAAACTCACTGGCGAACGTTCATTCCACCGCTAACGGGACTCATCTGTCCCGCCCTGCCTTTAGCCCCGCCAGGGGTTCTAACTGCTGTAATAGCTGGAAGTATAGGCAGATACTATTACCGACAAAGTCAGGAGAGACTGGCATGTCCATCTCTGGCTTGTTAGATGTCGTCCCGTTAGCGGTTGGGTGAACGTTCACCAATGAGTGTCAATATCCCTCGACCTAACCCGACAGGACAGCGAGTTCGTGGCTCGATGGTTAGGGCGTTTTATTCTGATCAAAGAGGTCGCCAGTTCGAGGCTCGGCTGGAAAACCACTTGGGTCTGGGTATGACTGGCTGACGACGGCTTATAAGCCAGAAATGGCCATTTAGTCTCTCTTGTCTTTAGCAGTGAATTTTCATCAATGAGACTCAATAACTTGTCCGAACTGAGCGTCGTCGGCAAACAGTCCAGTCCAGTTCCCAAAGGCTGTCATTAACTCACAAGATAAATGCTATAGAGCGAAACCTTAAGAAACACCACCACCCGGTGCGATTAATCCTCTCTGATATAAAAGCATTGTTTCCAATTGACCAGGCATGTCTTGATCGAGTTGAGAAGTCTCCTTCTAATGCTAAGCAGGCTGAGTTTATGTAAAAGGCATTGATGAGGCAGAGTTTGAAACAGGTAGTGAAAATCGATGTACACAACACCTACTTCAAAGCCCTCTTTTAAAGCAATAATTGAAACCCCTGAAGAATTCAACACCTTGGAACGGAACGAGCGCCCTTACCGACGGCCATGCTGCAAATTCTGTAGGACGCAATTTTTATCACACAATCTTCGTATAGCCCGCTTCACATGGATATAAAGTGTTTTGCAGTGAAGTCGAGTCATATCTGTAGGCCTAAACCTGCTTTCCACCATCATGCTTTCCCTCCCATGAAAGAGAAGAATGCCGAACATTTTATACTGCTTAGAAAAGTTCCATGTTCTCATTAGCAACGCAAACAGAGACGGTAGAACTTTAAGGGTCCACGCAGGGGTCCAGTAGACCGGCATTTACCTTTGAAGTAACCTCTGCATACTAACCACCTGTGGATTCCCTTTCGTTGCTCTTTGTTTGAGTAGAAAATTTAACGAAGGCGTAATTTCTTACCAAATGAGTACAAGAAAGAATAGTTTTGTGCATGTTTCCTATAAAATCCATTCGAATTTGTAAAGGCAGTCAAAATCCATGATTAAAACGCATACAATTTATGTAGTCATGTTTTTACATAATATAGTTTTCGTAAACTGCCAGAAAGAAGCTCATTACAGAACTGGCATCCCGGCGTACGTGAAAAGACTTGAGATTAGAGTGCATTATAACCAGTATTGACACCCTGCTTAGTGTTGTTTTGTGAATGAATACCAGTCCTTCGCAAAATGCGGCATTTTTCTTGCAGCACTCACTTCACTGTAATATTGTTTTGTCCGATTGTAGCTTCAACCCCCCCTATCAACCGGCAGGAAAGAAATTTCATGAAGAAAAAACTTCTGAGAAAGCAGTATGAGCCAGTAAATGTGCCGTTTAGGTTACTTCCTACATTGGACTGGACTCCTTATTTCGCATTTATAGTTTTCATTACTCGATGATTATTATTTCTTGATTACAGGATCCTTTTTCTGCTGGCTTGCAGCTATAACAGTTGTGTATTCCTTTTTACGCTATCAGTCTATGTAAAATGTATTTCACATAACTTATATCAGAGAGCAGACTTAACGTGATACCTACAATAAGTAATGCGCATAAAATTGTTAATTAAAAATGGAAGCATGGTCTCCAAATAGTACATGAGAACGTGCACCAAATGTTGGGGGCTGTTCGTGTTAGGATGCATTTTAGGCTGAACTATAAGTTAGAGGTTAGGTTAAGGATGTGTAACTTATTGATTGGATTAGACAGAATATTCTCACATGTAATACATGCGAACTTTCACTAAATTTTACGGGTTTTTAGGATGAGGAGGAATTTTAGTGTAAAATATGACACGGGGGTTAGGGTCATGGTAAGTTTTAGGTTTAGGAGGTAAGGGGATGAGTATCGATTAAATTTGGGCCCGCAAAATATGTGATTCTGGGAAGTCTATTGCAATGCCACATGTATTACTGCGACGCTTGTATATTGCCCTGTGTCATGGTAATTGCAATAGATGTACTACCTCATGAGATGTTAAATGAACAGGCAAAAGTAGCTTATGTAGCCCAACTCATCTACCGCAGTATTTTGTCCTGCAAAAACGGTGGTTATAGAGTTTTGTGGGGTGAGGGAAAAGGATAGGCAAAGAAGAAACTTTTTAGAAGTAAATTTTAAGTGAAAAAATGTAGTCGAAGTTACTTCCGCTGGGAGCAGGTTGTTCCGCATGTAAATCGAAGGTTTGCGCGGTGCTTCGCGCCGCGGAATATACTAATCTAATTCCAGAACGGTAAGTTGGACCGCAGGTAAGTTGATCTAGACGACCTCCA
>UYRU01041881.1:21559-38592 GCA_900617775.1 Dibothriocephalus latus | reverse complement strand
AGCCGAAAGCTCAGAATAAAACTATCGTTCCAGAGATCGCGTCTTCGTCTTTACAATTTAGTTTGATTTCCAACCGCATCCTGTAACTGTTGTTTTCTGTCGCCACATGGTTTGGGATCACAGACAGACAACGACAATTTAAAAGAATATCAGCGCTTATTTTCACGTTCTGTGCGCAGTGTCTCCTACTCTGGTTGTTGATCACAATGCTTTTTCAAAAGGGCTTACCTTATCTGTGCACCTAGACTTTTCCCTCTTCCGAGATTCAGATACATCGCCTAAAAATCAGTCACAGCACCGATGAACTCACCCAGGCAACACCAACTTGCGCTTGACTGATTTCAGGGAAGATGAAATTAGGTCACTAAGGTTCGATATTGTTAGTTTTTGCGGAATTCTAAAAGATCGTGCCAATCATGGGAACAATTTGAACGTTTGAGCTCTGAAGAGTACCCATGCAAGTGGACTGCTTTTGGTGATCCTGCGGTTAATAAATTAAGATTTCGGAACGGCCAGTTAGCACTTTGAGGTATTACCCTGCATCTTAGCGTGGTTTGGGGAGGGCGCCTGGCTTGTGGGTGTCTCTACGTTTTTTCCACATAGCAGTTGTTTGGATGGATAGTTTCAAACTTATGTTCCCCGAACAGAGCTAGCTTTATATTCAAGATACAATTGTAGGTTAACTGATGAAATACAGCCGATTTTCTGTTAATGTTGACTATCAAAAATAGCCCAAATGTCTGGTTTTCTTTTGTCCGCTCTGTTTTTCCAACAGCAAGTTTGTTAACTTTGCTGTTATTTCGCTCTGTCAATAAGATTGTGAAAAAAGTTAACTAATTCAGCCATCACATTTCATATTTCTTGTTGTGTTCTGCTTCTAGCTTATGGGGATATTAGTTATATATATTACGCTGGAGGATTCGGAGTTCTTATCAACGGCTCTTTGAATAGTCAAATCGATCGACCTGCAGTCCACGTGGCTGTACGGCACTAACAACTAACTAATAAGAGACAAACATGGTCATACATCTATTTGGCCCGACAATCTATGTCATGAGGAACTTATTAATTTCCATCAAAAATAACCATTTCCAAACTGGATGTGCAAAGCAGGAGGCTAAGACTAGTGTAGGAAAGACACTCAGGTGTCCGAAAGTGCTTGGCCAAAATCCCTAACTGAAATATTAGCCTGCAAGTGCCCTGCAGCCGATTAACAGCTTTTAATAGGGTCTTTAAATGCAATGTTTATTAACTTAAATATTCAAAATTACAGTAAACTACTTCGCACAGTAATATTTCGATCGGAAGCGCATCGCCATCTAAGGAAACGGACTATTGGATGGGGAAAGTAAACATGATCACTATTCCAAGGGTTGCTGATGCATAAGAGTGGTAAGATGGAAATCAGGTTAAAAGCGGTATTAATGCTTGAACAAGTCGCTGTTCTTTAGAACCGAAGCGGATTGCCTGCGAAAGAAGGAACCCATAGTTTGAGAAATATTATGTTGCCTGCCATAACAATGCGGAGCAGCAGACTCTCCAATGGAGATCTTCAGTGAAATGGTCATGCCAGTGTGTTTTATTTGCCTCGAACACTTATTAAGTGGGAATGAGTAGGAGGAGGTGAGAGCTGTGTTAGCTCAAGGCAGACTTAAGGACGCGGGACTTAATATTTACTTCCGTATATGGAAGGGATGTGGCGGCGACTCTTGACACTCCACGTCAGTCAGTGCACCAAATCCCAGTTTGTACAGATGACTGGCAGATTAGGAAGAGGACGAGAGATAAACGAGGGAGTGGTATACACTGAGCAAGCCATCCCTACGACTCAACGAATTCATCAGTTTAATAAATCTGACGTTCTGTGAATAGTCCTGCGTTAAAGTTGATAAGTTGATTCGGTAAACGTGTATTTTTGGCAATAAATAATCAGGTCCACACAAGTACGTTGATATCTAAAATATGAGAGTTGCACAGGGGTTATAAATTTCCTATGGCTGACAATTATCGTGCTCACATCGGTCGTATGACAAGGTCAGCAAGTCGAGGCCTGTGGAAATAGGGATGAGCAAATAGATTAGATTGTAAGCAGTGATTGAAGGTCGAGTATGCGGTGTGAACATCTCTGTGAAGTGCGTGGCGTGACAAATTGTCGTCAGGGATCTGAGGTGACATGCAATCATCAACTTACATCATCTTCAGCCACGGAAGCGACAGCGCCTGTACTAGCGTCTGCTGACAGCAAATCATTGTTTTCGCTAGCCTTTATTGTCACCATCTCAGCTGCTGTTGGCATTCTTTCGCGTAGGCCCTTATATAAGTTGGCTATTTCCGGTAGAAAACCGGAAAGGGTTCTTTGGGATCGACTAAGGGATTCTTATCGACAAGGTCTGCAAAAATAAAACTCGAGATCCATCTAGTTTGACCCTAACTCAGGAAGGCAGTTATGCGTTTACAGGCGCCCCGCATTTTTTCAATGTTCCCCGTGCCACAGGAACAGATAATAGAGTAAACACGCGTAGATATGGCCGTCAACGGGAGAAGAATACGCGTAGCGTCGCCGAGATGAAAACGTTTGTAATTGTTGTCTTCAGTCAAATGACAGCTTATCAGTTCGCTTATTGTGTCTCCTAAGCAAGGCTGTCATATGAACAAATCTTTTCTACCATTAAAGTAGTAGGCATTTTGGTGCGCTCGCCAGCTTTTCTAACGATGAATCTCTCTGGGTATCCGTTTTCAAAAAGTTTGTTCTGCAGCTGCCCAGGTTCTGCCTCAACATTTTCAGGAGAGAAGTTGCGGCGCACTGTGATTGCCAATCCCTGGACCAAACTTCGTTTCATATTTAGGAGAACAAAACAGAAAAAGTTAATATACTATCCTTCCATGTCTATTTTTGATATGCCATATGCTGGATAGATCTCTTCTCCCGCCTGTGTAGAAGAACATCTAAAAAAGGGGGTTTCATGATTTCTTTCAGACTCCGCAGAAGGCATGAGCGATGGGTGCGCACTGCTGAACTTCCGGACAAGGACGACAGTGTCAGCGGTATGATCTGTCCGTACAAATATATCACTCCTGTTTCGGCCGTAAATTTCGAGGTCACTGATGTTGTCCCTTTGACTCCTTTTCTCGATCTTGTTCATCAAAACATTGTAAGACACGGTCCTAGTGGCGAACCAATCATCCTGCCGTCCATCGGCCTGTAAAGCTGGTCGTTACAAAGAAACTTGCTGTTTTATGTGCACCGCGGAATTAGTTATTGAACGGATTTCTCAGGCATGCCTATCTGGTAGTTCGTCTCCAGAATAACGTTACCGGGGTAGTTTATTGCTTTTACCACGGAACAATGGGAAACATTGGTGGTGTATCCACCGAGAGCATCTTCACTCAAAAAACTTAAAAATTCTTTCAAACTTTGACTAAAAAGCTAACTATCGAGTGGCTTAAGCTATTCGTCCGCCATTTTGCAATGGTTTAATAGGGCGAGTTTCTTATAACCAAGAGTGGGCGTATGCGTAGCACGTGTTTGTGAATTTTTCGGGTATCAACTGAGGCAGTGAGTATACGGCGAGAGAATCCAGCGCTGTGCTTTCATAAGACACTTATACAGACGCTTTCTCTTCCGTGTCCGACGCCGACGACAAGTGTTGAGCACATATCGCCCAAACCCTGATGAAAGTTGTTCATGTCATGTACTTGACAGTGGTGTTCACTCCACATACTCGACCTGAAAAGACAACTCACAGCCCCTTCACCCATTTCAAATGACCTCAGCATGCTGACCTCACGATCCGAACGGTGTGCGAACCACGCGTATTAACTATAAGACTGGGGCTTTGACATGTCAGTTGGCTGGAGTGCTCGCTGTACTAACGCCCCCTCCCTTGTTGGCTTTGGTTCGAATTCCGCCGCGGCCTCTGAGTTTTCCACAATGGCGTCAAATTAATTATTGAAATCTGCTAAACCGATCTTAATCATAGCACGACGATTCCCTAGCCGTTGCTTTGAAAGCAGCCGATTGCCGGAATGACTCCAGTGGCTCCTTCTTATGTGACCTCTACGACATTCGTGTGGCTGGCGTCTGAACTGAGCTTACGGATAGCTGGTATATGCTGTGCTGACTAAATCGTGTATAGCAGTCATAGACCGACTACTTCGCTCTGTAAGTCAACCTACGGTGGCCTTGACGTTGTCTTGCCAATTCATGCGCTAAATATATTTCGCATTGCCGTCCACAACGGTCAAACGCCGTACAGCTTATCGATTATTGATTTTTTTCTATTTAATTAACCATGGCGATTCGAGACTGGAAGGTTTAATGCAAAAAGGCAAAGGCTACATCCCTTTTATAAGCAGGGAGACCGTTAGCGGTCAGTCATTTGCGACTGCATGTTCATGCTCGCAGGTAAGGGGGCTTGAGTCGGGGACATCATATAGTACAAGCATCACACGATTTCCGTGAGGAAAAGTCCGCTACGCCAGTACTTCAAGTTAACGTGTTTTGGCAACTGACAAATAATAAGCCAGAAATGTTAATTTTAATGTACTTGGATTCTATGGTTTTATTTCTCGATATGTACTTTAAATAGATGGTAGACAACAGAGTTTAGGAAACTTGATGATCCAAGGATGACCCACATGCAGCATACGGCGGTGCTCTAGTTCACCTATTAGCTGAGCTCAGTGAGTATAAATCAGTTTATTTACCAAAAGCATGCTAACTAATGTGATATTTTACGTGATATTTCATAGAGTTTCAGGCAGTGTTTGACATTTATTTGCCCCCAGACGCTTTCCAATGCTGATAGGTTTCGCACAATCTTGTGGTTTCATACGCCCTCCTATGAATGTGTGTTGACTGGTATAACGCAGTAGTTGCAAGGAGCTTCTGCGCAGTTAGGTATAAAAACCTCTGCCTCTGCAGTCTGCGGGAGTTCACGCATGAAAAATTACGCCCATTCCTCAAAAATTATGAGAGTTCTGGGGACAAATAATTCAAATTCGTAGACATTAGATATTCGGTGCTACAAACAGCGTAGGTAGAGAATAATTTTTTGTATTTTGCAGCTAGAATTTCGCCTAGAATTACTCACTGTGGATTAAAACTGTTCACATGCAAGCATAATTACATGTTTAGCTGTCACACACTGAAAATGTCATCGTATTTCTCTTCATCCTATCCACAGAGAACATTTTTCAATATTCTCCCCACGCATAATCAGAAAAAGGATGAATAAATTTGGCCTTAAATAAATGACATACCATAAAGTCGCTTTTCATTTGCTGGTTGTCGATAAGATAAGTTAATTCTTTATTAATAAATCATACTTTGTAAAGTAAATGAGCTCTCCATTCCAAGATCGTTTGATTTGTTAACGGATTATAAGTAATGGAGCTGCAGTCTGGACGGTTTTGCGCGCTACAAGGGTTCTCTGGTGGATTTCGTGAATTTCCATCCTTTAGGAACCGAAGAGGCATAGGCTCTCGTAATCTGTTTATTGCAGATCCCCATTTTAAAAACGGATTTTCCTCTGGATCATCAACGAAAGAGAGCCCCTGACACAGATGCTATATTGGTAAGAGGTTTCAGGAATTCTTAGCAACTGTAAGGACTGATTCCATCGACTGAAAATACTCAGAAAAGTAGAGAATCCAGGAAAAGTTATAGGCTGTCATTTGGACCACTGGGTTCCATTTCGTACGGGAATAGAACATTAAATCCACAGGACGATGCTCCTGTTCTTCCATCCGTTATTACAATACTTTAATTTCCATCAGGTGTCCATTACTTACTACACATCGACATAGCGATAGAAGCGTCTTCGTATCTGTGCGGAGCGCAAATGCTTTTCACATTGAAAACGTCTTGCAAACGTTGCTCGCACTTGTCATTCAATGACCGACATCTGTAGGATCTGACAGGCGTTGACGAATATTGCAGATAAGTCATGCGGGGAGGGCACTAACCAATCAGATTATGGGACACAATAGTCCTATTGTGCTTCTGAATCCAATCAAAAACCTTCTCAGGCAGTCGTGTAGTGGCAGTACTTAATGCAAAAGGTGAATGCCAAAAAGTACAATAGGAAGAGCATGTCGCGTATCCCTGTCGACAAACGCAATTTAAACCAAGTTAATATTTCCAATTACAACTCGAGTTAAAAACGTCTTAAACAAATGAGCCCGCTTTAAAGTCTCAGATACTGCAAATACGCCGGTCTGGGTAACGCTTGTTGAGTAGGACTTATAAGTCAGAATTGGCAATCCAATTTTGCCTATTTATTAGTAAGTTTTAAATAATTTATTGTAATTGAGTGCACACGATGCAAGTCCTTTTGAGTGAGAGCGTCTGTTTTCGGTGATTTCATTAAGACTCTAACTTTAACAGTTTTCTGCGTTACTTCAGATTTTTCGGGAATGTGCACGTGCCTTGAGTGACGCTGCGAGAGAGCCGCTTGAATATCATGGCCTAGAATTCATGTAACATGCCGTATTCTGCGGTAGATTGATAATCTATCGCTAATCGGCATTGAGTGAGGTTGTATTACTGATTATCGTGTAGTCTTTTCTGAAACCAGTTACGTCACGATAGGATGCCGGCTTTTTAATGTGCTTCTCTCTGACCGCTAATAAAACGTATTGTAAAAAGTGGCTACCTAAGCAAAACGCATCTTCATCAATGATTTTGTGGTAATAAATCACGCCATCTTTAAATTTTCTATTTGAAGAAAGGGTATCTCTCGGTTCTTAAAATGTTTCTAAATTGCCTAATAATTTTGAAACCTACTGACTGCCACACTGGAATCCAAGGTTTAAAAACTGCGCGCTGTTTACATTCTAATTAAGGAAAATTACGTTTTCGCCTATGGTTTGAGGATTAAGTCACATAGTTCTCATAAAATATTACAACAAATTTTGAACATGCTGTATACATTATAGGCAGCATTAATCAATTGACGGCTGTTATCTATAAGGAAAAAATACGCCGCAATTGTAAAAAAGCTCATAAGTAGAAACTTTTTTAAACCGAAAAATACTCTTTCTTTAAATAAAGAATTTAAATAAGGCGTAGTTTTCTACTAGATGAGAGTAAGAAATTTTTTTTCGTTTATGTTTTCCATAAAATATATTTGCATTTTTAAGGCAGTCAAAATCAACGATAAAAATATTTACTACTTAACTAGTCCCTTTTTACAGTACATGCATTTTGTTAGCTGTCAGGAAGAAGCAGGTTAAAAAGCTGTCATCCGATCGTGACGTACCTGATTTCAGAATAGAGTACACGATAATCAGTATTACAATTTTACTCAATGCCATTTAGCGATAGCCTATCAATCTTTCGCATATGTCGGCATCTTGCACGAGTTCGTGGCCATATTGTCGTTAAGCCTCAGGGCAGCCCACCGCTTAAATTAAAATTTAATAATGTAACATAATTTGGCATGCCCATTGACTAAACGTTTCCGTTTTTCTTCAACCAACAGCATATGCAGGCAAGAGCTCGTGACTACTGAAACTATTTGCAAATAAAAGAAGATGAGCGCGCGGTCATGCCTATTAGCCTGAGATTCGTGTTTCATACGGTAGGCCAACATCAGAGACTGAGCGTGCAAAAATAACAAAACCGTTTTTTAGTCCAGTCAGGAAGATGGTCGAGGCCGGAGAGGGTGATTTTGGTGATCAACTTGAGTATACGTAGCCTAACGGCATCGTGACGGCGTGTGTCCTTGGCTAGAAACTGGGCCGCGCCTCTTGGCCGGGCGAACGTAGGGCGTGATAGCAGGGGATATGTTAAAGTGACTCTTGATGGGGCTGTAGTCAGACACCCAAGCCTCCAGCAGTCCCCATTCAAATATGTATTCAACGCCCTGTAAGTGCAGGCTTACATGAGACAAATATTCTCGTCTCTTAACCACAAGCTGCTGTTTGTCTATATGAGAAAGAGAGATTGCCTGGTTTGATTACAATGGACTGCATCACAACTGCTTTAGTAAGTGTGCAATCCCTTGAAATGGAGTCAAAATGCGCAAATGTGTTTTCAATCCGAAAAAAACTACTTAAATAGTGCTGTAACAACGTACTACGCAGATATTTTAGTTTTGCCAAGATGCCGGCTTTTAACAAAATTTCTTTCTACCCGCCTGCAAAAATACATGAGAAAAATTACTCCTTAAGGACAATGCATTTTCCAATTTAGTTTAAATGCTCGAAAAACTGCAAATAGATAGGGACAAATTACATCCTCAAATTGAGTAAGTTAACAGTGGCACACTTCTGTCTTTGAAACATTTTAACGCACAATATTTTAAGACCCTTTAATATCCCCTCATAAAGCATGGCGTCTGTCCACTTATTAGTGCCTAGTATACTGTATACAACTTGACGCAACGCATCTCAAATGTTGTGAGCACAGTATCATATCGTTCTCACAACGTACAAGTTGTGCCTTTCCTTAAACGGAAATTATATGACATAAGGTATGAGAAGTCCTCAATACAAGTGTAAAAACAAATAAATTCAAAAGTATATGGACATTGAAAACTTTTAAAAACCGCATGATGCCATTTCTTATGGTATAACACTACGAATAACACATAAATGGCTACCTAAGGGTTTTATATAAAATATATTTAAGGTATTTAAAGCACAGAAAGCCACTGAAAAAGTGTTCGTATAAATTTGGGAGTCATTTAACACAGGCTGTGGTCTTACTAGCCGGTCGAAAAAAGTATCGTTCAAACTGTGGCATTCTGATGTCACTAAAATGCTGATGGATTATACTCCTTTAGAAGTAATTTTATAACAGCCATTTTAATATAAAAATTCAAATAGCGTTGAGCATTTCATGGGATAACACATCTTATATGCAGGGCATTTGGAGATGATTCCTTTGATGTTAAAAAAATAAAACATTGTCTTTAAAGCGTACAGGCTAGATGTATAAAATATTCCTTGGTTCGTATGCTATCTCTAGCGGGTGTTTTTTTGCAGCCATCCTTTGACAACAGCAAATACACCTTTGCGATAAGTAAAAGTTTGTCAGTAAGGTGTCTTTTGCGCGCGGGTGGTCGAAGCTCTGCGAATTAACAGTCGTTGCAGTATGCATAGGCTTGAAATGTCAAGAGCACATCTTTCTGGTTATAAATCAGAGCAGTGAGGTTTTGCTTGACTCTGCCAGATATTAAAAGAGTTGCGTTCATGAAAGTTAGGCTGGTTACTCCCGAAGTGGAAAATGACCTTGGCAAATATGTCTTTGAGATAAGCTGACATTTCTTGCGTTTCATCAGTTTGCATGCGTAGAAGGAAATCTTTGAAGGCCAGTTGTTTATCAAATACTCTTCTAAAGATAAATTTAATTCTCGGAGACGTGGTATAGGGGGAGAGTCGCTGATGTCGGTTAATAACCTAGAAATGACCACTACAGTCCTAGTTTTGCTGGTATTCTCATCACTACCAACTTAATCATTTCTAGAATTCAATTGACCCTAAAGAAAGAGGTCAAAAATGATCTGTTTCTTTGAAGTGGTCACGTAGAAAGAAAGATTGGAGGAACATTATTCACATCCCTTTACCGCAAAGCAACCTATGCGGAAGCAATTATACCCTATGAGGACAACAGTCCAATCTCTAACCTGAAGTATACCATCATCAGCCTGCTACATCGAGCAAAGAAAGCTGCGGAATCGAGCTAAATTACCTGTATAACATATATTTTCCAAGATGGTTAACCTAAACATTTTGTACGCCGATGCAGAAAACAACGCAAGTCTAAAGAAAAATAGAAAGTTCCAATCAGATGCCCAAAAGAAATACACGACTAAGCATTTTTAATATTTGAAATGTGTTTGAATCCGTTGAAAGACACTTATAGATAAAAAAATAAAAGCGGCACGCAAACCGACGGCTACCTACGCATTCATACACTGTTAAAAGATGTCTGTCTATCTCGACAAGAAGCAAGTGGTATAAAAGGTCCCATTTTAAGCTTGTGATGTCATATATTGTGGCCAAACAGTAAAATATAGAGCCACACGCATTCATGAACATCACCTGGCATTCAAATTGTGTGACACTATTTCCCAAGTGTCCATGCGCACCCTCGATACAGGGCCAAACTTAACCTGGGCCAATATTGTCAAGATTTACCTGAGATTATACCTTCCGATAACCCTTGCATCAGTTAGCATATTGAGTAAGATACCTTGTACAAAAAGCATAGGTAAAAATGGGGGAGATGAAAACTGATCAATATAGAGTGACGCAAACGGCGGCAGCTAATTGACACATACCCCAAAAAACTATTAATTTTTTTTAAGCACATTTGAAATGTCCCCTTTTTTGCATATTAAGTCAAGACTGAGGAAGACCTGGGAAGCCAATATCGAACATATACTCAATAAATCTCCTGCCTATCCCAAAACGGATTTGCCATTAGTTAGTTACATGCCTAATAAAAGTAAAGACAAAGACGAGGTAGCACAAAATAACCTTTTTGAGGCTTATTAACCCTCATCAGACAGCCCTTCTTAACTCCAAGTGTTGCAACCCCTGAGGTTCGAACTCGATATCAGTTGGCTAAAAGTCCAACGTCTTAACCGTTCAGCTGTTGGCACGAAAAGAAGAAAGAAATGAGTCAAGTGCCCATGCAGTGTTGACTTTATTGATATATCCAATCACAGCCGGCAGGCTCGTGGGCCCGTGACTTTCGTCCTAAGCATCATGGATTTGAGTCCCATGTGTAGGAGAAACCCGCGGTTGTGTTCGTCTGATTGGTACCGTCCAATACACCAGAACTCTTCAGCCTGTCTTCCTTTATTTTTATTCCTGATAATATTACGCATATACGTGGATGTATAGATGAGAACTAAGTACCAACAAGAAAACGCAGACTAGAATGACAACTGGGTCTTCAGCCACTCCCAACAAATATCAGATCTATTTGACCTGCGATTCAAACCCAAAAGCCCAGCGCTCTGCTTTTGAGCCAGGGACTTTTTGTCTTGTCGGTTATGCCCAAAAATATCACATAAGTCTAAAGGCATTCACAAATTAGGTAAACACTGATTGTTGAAGCTGGTTTTTCTTATCATACCACCATGGCTGAAATGGAAAAACTTGAGTCTGACACATTTGCTTAAGTATCTCCTAATTTTCAGCATCTTGTTCAGATAATGGTTGACTCTAGAAATGGAATTTACTTCGTTCTTAAAGAATAACTGAATGGTTTAGCTAAAACTTATTTTCCAATGGCTCGTAATTTATGAAAGAAAAAACAGTTCCCATTAAGTGGACGGGCACAATCAGGTTCTTTTGCTACCACTCTCCTTCATGGTTGTACTTGACGATTCGAAACTTAACCGCTGCATATATTTTTATTATGGCTCATTTTAACTTACGAAATTAGCTGTCATTTAGGGTACTAACTAAAAGTCAAGATATCTGCCTTGCCGATATTATGCCGCTGCATTGCACTCCTGCGAGGTGTTTGGCTCACTGGTGGGTTCCCTAGCACCCCTGTGTGCTTTTTGGCAGACATTCCAGTTTTCAAATTGAAGCTACTCAGTTTTCTCCTAAAATTTTAGTATCCACCGGAACACCTAAAGGGATTGATGACAGGCCCACTGATGAACCGAAACCCTTTAAAACACTGATATACAGCGGCAGATAATCGGCAAGACACGTGTCTGCACTTTCGGCTAGTACCTGCGCTGCTATTATTGTAAATACTTGCATAAGCTTTACTACTGACTGTCGGTTGGCAGCTTCTGAATATTACATGGTTAGGCCGCAATGGCCAGCGGAATTCGTCCCACAATTTGCATTTCAAATTACGGTCTGTATCTGGAGACTCTTGAATATACTTATCTACTCCCAAGTAGAAACTAATTTGTGTGGAAATTAAGAAGCAAAAATTGTACACTTTTTTGGAACAAATAAGCTAAATTTTTCTCTTATGGTATTGTCCAATTCAGAACAGCAGACTTTGGCTCGTGCTAGATGCAAATAAGCATATGAGTTTCTGCTGTGATTGGAGACATAGTTAATATGAGGTATTGAGCACGGAACTATTAGCCTGAAGGAGCCTATGAAGCAGTCATTCATAGCTGTATGGATTAGTGGAGTTTGTCAAGTATCCTGAACCGCGGTCATCGAGAGGGGCAGACTGATTGCTGTAGAAGGAATGAGAACATTATCTTATCTTCTGGCAACAGTAGTTTAAGTAGTGCACCTCATATTCCCCTAGTCCCAGCATTTTTTCCTACGGATACGGTGGTTATAGGGATTTTATAAGTGGGGAATTAGGATGGACCTTAATATACCTTAATAACTGCTGCATGCATTTTTATCTTATTGTATTTATAAATGTTAGTGATTTATATCTGTAGATTTTCCTAGTCTGTAGTATCGTTTAACGTATTGCGGGAAAACCCGATCAGCAAGCAGCGTCCTAACTACTAGTGCCTTACATTTTTATCTTCTGCGCCTCTCCTTATTATCAGATCTTTGATATTAAACCACACAAGCTAACAGACCTTCTTAATTTTTATACAGAATCGAGTGCTGGATTAGGCCGGTAGAACCCACACGCCGTTAACGCCTTTCCTACGCTGATAGGTCTGAGCAACAGTGTGGGAAGAACTGGACCTAAGGGGATCTTGCCATACTTATTTTTAATACGAAAACGCGTGATTTTTATCCTTTGTTGATACGAAAAGAGACGTTAAGTGTAACGGTGTGGGCATGAATTGAAAGTCTTTGCAACTGGCATAAAATGAGCTTCATATTATTTGTGAGAGGAGGCGTAGTCGCTTTCAAAGGGAAAGCCAACAAAGCACATTTTGTGACTTTATAGCCGTACGACGGGTGATCCCTTATCCCTCCTGGTAATCCAGAGTCTGAATGGAATATATCCCAGTCTTCGCTTTAGCTGACAATTCGAGCGTCATCGGACGGACCGGGGAGAGACAGCGCAGACGACAGCCGAGGCGTGCGAGGCAGGTTGGGAAACGATCGATAATCAGGTGTATCGGGCTCCACCCCTTCTTACGGCGACTTGTGCAGACTGCCTGAGGGAAAAGCCCGACTCCACGATTGGCAGCTGCCAGTAGGGTCGATGCAATTAGTCGCAGAGATTAGGCAGCTCTGATTGGTTATTTGCTTCGCCCGGATGTCCACGTCTTTGACGGCGGACTCAAGACTCAGCGCGATAACTCGAAAATAATAATTAATCACACCTTTCGGTACTAGGCTTGCCTTTTCTTATCTCCGCCTGCAACTAGTCTATCCGTAAGCCTATTTGGGCAGTTAGGTTTGTACATTTTCAACTGAGGACAAGGCAATAAACTGCAATAATTCAAACGGCTAATTTTTCGTATTATTGAAAGCGTAAATCGGAGATACATCGACAACGTGACGTCTGCCTTAATGGAAATAAAAAATGCTGTGGGATCAGTTTTATACAAACATAAACGGCTTCTTTCTGAACACTGAAACCAAAAATCTCATGGGCGCAATTTCGTGTCGGTGTGCGAGAGCGAGAGAGAGAGATCAGGTCAGAGAGCGAGAGAGGGCGCGTGTGAGCAGTTTTAGACGCTGAGTGAGGAACCTGGAGCGGGCGTGCTCGTAAGGAAGCTGGTTGTCATATCGATAGGCAGCGGGAAGATGATGGTGGAATTGTGCTCCGCAGCAATGCTGGATAGTGTCTGGAGGTATCGTAGTTGGAGTGCGACCGGTTTATCGTTGAGCATGAGACTAGCTTCGCGCAGGGCTTTTGATGCGTTTCTTTCTCCATCAGCAGCTATGACCTAGAAATATTTGGCAAAGTGAGGACACTATAATAAAAAAGTTCAGAGTCCCTAGAGAAAAGGAACCCGATGTTTTTATATGCATCCAGTATGTTTAAAATTCTCACTGTTCTACATACTCTTCACGCGTCTGCTGACAACATAGTGTGCCAGAGTCGGAAATTCACAATAAAGTTTGCTGGCATTTCCCAACGAACTTCCTTCACTAAATCATGCGTATTTATACCGTTTGAAGCCTACCTCATGCAAAATGCCGAACTTTGCGAAAGATCGATATTCAGTAAAAACCTTAAACTAATCTATAACTTAAGTATCAAAAGTGTAATATTTAAAATAACGAGACCACATGTACGCCGAAATAACAACTCCAAGTTCACTCATGAGTTCGCATATATTCAAAGAGGAATAAGTGCACACCGATTTACTGGTTTCCCAGAACGTATCAGTTCCACGTAGGTGGTAAAGTTCCTGAACAGGCAACCAGCTGTCAGGCGGATAAAGAGTTCGGGTAGCTTGATTGAGTGCTATTTCGGAATTCATCTGCCTTCATCCTTCTGTGAGCTCTGTTTAAATTTAATTGCCACTGAACTACCTACCAAAATTTAACCATACGCAAATTTTTACTCGTTCCACATTCCATCGCTACCGAACGAAACCCCGTTTGCTTTTAATCAACTTCATCTCGGATAATACATAACGGAAAACGCCTGACACGCACGATCAGATAGAATATACTTGACATTTTGACAGACACCATATGATACTAATTCCTGGAAAAAATCAATGAAATTATATGCAGAGATAAAGGTTTAAACGCTATATTAACAATAACATTTTGCGTATTCATTTACATAAAAACGGTTTTTAATTCTAATACGTGCGTTTAATCATATATTTCGGGTTTTCGACATTTTCGGTTTTCGCAAAATAGTTGTAGCAGTAATTATGTGCTTTCAATTAAGTTCAGCTCGGTTAAATATTAGTTAGAAGTTTTGCTGAACTGATTCACACTGAATCTGGACTGGTTATTAATTCTTTTAGTAATTCAGATATACTTCATGGGTAAGGGTAACCAGGGTACAGTAGCAGTACTTTCCCATAAAATGTAAGCTGAAATTCTTAAATGTATATCCAGCGACAAAGTTTTACTTATGTGCGCTATAATCTCACGTAAGGTTGCCTACTTTTCAGTGAGTTTCTTTCCGGCCACCTACAGTCTGTAGATATGACTATGTAAGTTGTATGCAGTCTACTTTCGATTTGCGAAGCCTCTGCAAAATTAGCTGTATTTTATCGTAAACATACAAAACATTTTCTTTATTTTACTCATGTCCTATCAAATTATATCTTACGCAATCTTTATACTGGAAAAATTGTATCCTTTCGATAAAAAACATGCTATACAATTCCCGAATACGTTTGAATAGAAACTGTATTTATTAAAGTTGAAGGACTAGTTCCCTGGTTTGAAGTTAAAAAAAACGCTGATGGCAGGATTTATTGAATTCAATAAATGTAGCGGCGGCTATTCAACAGCATCCTGTCGGTGCATGAGATAGATAACAAACAGAAACAGAGATCAGTTCGAATTTTCACAGAACGTTAATGCATAGCAGCAAGGGTCAAAGTTCGCTGTAAATAATGTCCAGATGAAGGACACTACATTACAGTGCTGTTATGCGTTGACCTTCTATGAAATTTTAAAGTGCTGTATGCTCCTATTCGTTATCTAACTCACGAAACGATTAAGTGCAGTTGAAAAGCCGTCGCAAAATTTATTCAGATCAATACATCCTGCTGTTTAAGATTGTTTTAAAGAAAGGTTTTAAAACTTGTACCCGTGATTGGCAATCTAATCTTATACTTCTCCATAAGTAATCCTTTCTCATATAAAACATAATCTAAAATTTCAGTTAACATTAATATCAATACGTATATGTATACATGCGAGGGGAAGACGACACAGATTGGCAACGGACTGACACAGAACTGTTTCCGGATTCTCTTGCCTTCATTCAGCCAATCCTAAATCTGAACATCGGAAATAGGCCAGATAAAATTTAGTGAGCCATCGTCAAGCAACCATATTCAAACCAGATATGGAGGCAGTTGACGTGCGAGGGCGTTCTTTTGTTACTTAGCTCGAGTAAGTTTGCCGCAATAACCATAACGTCATTCACACTGCCAATATGAATGCCTGAAAAAATAGTCCGTAAGCGACTGGGGTAACGGAAATCTAAATAAAAGTAAAGATTCAGAAAAACCCGGTAAAAGAGCACACATCATATTCAGATAAGTGCGAGAGGCCAGTACGTAATAAATGCTCTGGTGCATATCTGAATAACAAGTTTCATGTTGGAATCTGCAGGACCGGATGTTTGTTCAAAAACCGAGTTTCAGCAGTCCATATTACAATCGCTAAGGAGAGACATCGCCAGGCTTATTTTTCTGAAATTGTACTCTACCCATAACATTTAGATACTTATCCGAAACGTTACTGGTCACTAGTGCCTTGCTGCTGCAAACGAAGTACGAAAAGTAGGTCTCTATGAAAAACGCAACACACTTTTCTAATTAAGTCTGGTTCTCTGTTGGCCTGAAAGATGCCTTAATGTACTGCTCCAACTCGGTCGTTTCTATTCGCTAATAAAAGTTGCGATAATAACGCCTACGCAGCTTTTGACTGCACTTATTCACGGATCTTTGTGAACAAAACTGCATATTTTGTCGTGTTGCAGTTGCCGAAAAAGTTAAAGCACAAATTTAAGGCTTCGGTAAAGTCTCCTTGTTTAAAATACATATATTCTTATATACTGGATCATTGATGCAAAAAAACAAACAATAATGTCGTAACATTAAACATAACCTAAATACCAAAGCTAACGCTGGAAATAACCCTTAAATTGACTCTAAGCAAATAAAATGTTTTTTTTTTGCTTGAACTAAGCACAAAGTCATCAGTATGACATGGAATTCCTTTTCCTATGTCCCGCTGGGGGCGACGATAGAAGAAATTCTTTAATAAAACTTGATCCACTGATTTAATGAGCATTGCAGTTGGCAAGGTTTGGCATCTCTATTACGAAAGGCATTCACAATTAGAATATTCTCGGAAAATATCATTTTGGGTGGGCTGAATATCCCCGACCTCCAGTCACTCCGAGGCAGACAATTAAATCCTGCAGTTCTTCGAGCAAGAATATCTACCTCTCATAAACTGGCCACCGA
>UYRU01041878.1:11553-26132 GCA_900617775.1 Dibothriocephalus latus | reverse complement strand
AAGAGCTTTCGTAATTATCTGTCTGTATATGACAGACTATGACTATTTGGTTCATAAAAAGTGCCAGATTTGCAAAAAAACATATTTTAAACTGAATCTGCTCTTGTTCTCCTGAAGATAGTGCGCTATCTTATACTTGCATGTACCAGATTTTATGAAGACAAAATAAGATTTTCGTTGCCAAAAGAGATCTAAACAAAATGTTTATGGTTTTTAGTAATGTTTACCTTTAATACAACACGCACAATCAAGATATTCTGCTCCGCGCCGTTTAGTAGGACTGATCATTCCTAGTATATAAAGGAACGTTGGATTTGACCTATTTTGGCCCAATAGGTCCCTAAGTACACTGATCTGGACACAGCATTTACCACTCCAAGTCAATTTAATGAACACAATAAACAACCTCAAATGTGTGTTAAGCCACCCCTCTCAAATTTTGATCTTAAAATTTCATGCCTAAGACAATCTTCTTTACACAAAAATTCCAAGGCGAATTTCAGTAACAACAATGTGAATGTTTAAGTAAAATCGTTGCGTGCACTTAAATGCACTGACTGTGCAGGATATAAAAAAACAAATCCCAAAATCGTAAAAACATTTGGAGCAAATGCTTTTCATTTAAAAATGAGTACTGTAGAGTTTAGCAGTGTTTTAATGTTATTGTGTCACATTCAAAAGTATGCATGTAAACGATTATCGTACGTTGGCAAAACTCTCGTAGCTAGCAATTGTTTAAAATAAGTTTGTATGCCTAGAAGTATCACAATATGTTCCATAAAAAACATGCAGATAATAATTACGTTCTGTATCCTTCTGTATCTGACTGAATGGACCGTCTATCCTATAAAGTGCTTGTGTCAATGAATTTGTATTATAAAAATTTCTCTTCATTCTATATCCTATCTTCCAGCTTAGCAATGCAGCTTTTAAATGGTCCATATCCATTACAATATAGTAGCAGCTTATACGACAGTTTCTTACTACCATAGCAAAATATATTAAGATACATTCACGAAAGTAAATAGATAGCAGTTCAGTAAGCGCAGGTTAAAGTAAAATTGGACATTGGATTCAAATGAAGTATAGGCCTGAAACGATTATCTTAAACCAACATATATGAGTACTAAAGGGATACAGATGCAATTGTCTACGAAATGGGCCCTATACGTAATATGCCTTTTCGTTTATTAAAAAAAAGTTAATTGATGCAGATACTGAGGACTTTGAAAAGCATTATACTACGTTAATAGCAAATTATTCAGACGCCCGAAAAATACCCCTGCGTGAGTAAACTATAATAATAATTGTAAATAGAAGTGAATATGCAAGTTCCAGGAAGCAGTTCAGAGGAAGAAAATGCCATCGATGGACTAAGAGTTTTATGTTCCTGACGTTTCGGATTCTGTCAAGAATCCTTAATTATAGGTTACCGTAGCATAGTGTGAGGCATACGCAGATTGGTGTGATACATGCCCAGATTGCCAAGTATTTATAGTTCGTAGAGGCTATCCGCATGCGTACTATAATTATCAGCCCCTGTAGCCACCGGCTGGAGTCTGACTTGGTGCGGTGATGGCTTGAGACTTCGCGTTCGACTCATTACTTGACGCGATTGCCCTGTCCGTGTCAGATGTTAGCTTGATAATTACGCGACAATTATGCTCGCTGTCGTTAGAGTTGTCGCTGGGCCCGGCTTTTCCCATGTGACTGATCCTTCTGCTCAGGCAATGTTTTAGTACGCAGGATGGGAACGGCAAATCGTTGCGCTTGTTGACAGACTGAGGGCCTGAGAATCACGAATCGAGCAGCTTAAGCGGTTGTCAACTCTTGCGAGGTTTTCGGCCCCATGCAAGTTGAAAATATGGCCGGATCCCCTCGAGCAAGCTGCAACCTGGGAGTTAGAACCTTCCTCACTGTCGCTGCATGCTTGGCTATTCGCGTCCGGAGTAATTTCCCGGTTTGCCGAAGTAGTTGCTTTGTCCACAACTACATAGATCCGGAAAAAGATTCCAGCCATTTCCTGCCGTAGCCGTGGGTCCTTTGGTTTCATGACCCGGCGCCTGATGGGTGCTTTTGGTCTGCGCGCAACTCCCATTCCAAGTGAAGTGATCAGGCGGCTGACTGCTTCCAAAAAATTCATCATGTACGAAAGAGCTCGCTAAAAGTTTCGGCCAGCTGGATTTGGTTTCTTCTCTCGTCTGCGTATGCACTGGTTCACAAAATTGCGCGGGTAGCCATACGCTCGCAGAACTCGTCGAAGAAATTGTAATATTTTCAAGCTTAGTGAGGCAAAAATCCTCGCGAGAGGTGACAATCGTGTGAGCCGCACTGCTCTAGTCATGGTTCTCAGGCCCCCACTCCACCAACAAGCGCAGCGATTTGGCGTTCCCATATTGCGTACTGAGACACTACGTGAGCAAGAGGATCAGTCACACGGGAAGGGCCGGGCCCAGCGACAACTCTAACGACAGCGAGCGTAATTGTCCCATAATTATTATGCCGTCAGCTGACATGGACAAGGAAATCGCGGCAATTAATTAGCCAAACGCGAAGTGCCAGGCCATCACCGCACCAACTAAGACCCAATGCTGTGGCTACAGGAGCTGATAATTGTAGCAGGAATGCGGATGACCAATACGAACTATAAATAGCATGCAATCTGTGCATTTATCACCCCTACCTGGGCATGTCTCAAACTATCATACGCTTACCTATGATTAAGGATTCTCGACAGATTCCGAAACGTCGGGAAAATAGAACTCTTCTTCCCGTGGTGGCATCGTCTTTTTCTACCTTAATAGTATATTGCACGGTAATCCTATTACCGTAAGACATACGACATCTGTCCTCTAGCCATCTGGCTTCGTTTAAGTAGGTTATGGACAGGGGAATTTGCTTTCAAACAACCACCCCTTGGTTGCAGTTTATTAATAATCCCATAGGGTACTATAGTGCAGCTGTTTTTATGAGCTGAATGCAATATTGTTAGGAAAGAACTGAACTAGATAATTTGTTTGAAAACTCCAAACCACTGCTTTGGACAATACCCTATTGTGCAATACAAGCTAATGCTAAAGGGTAAATCGCATCCGAAAGCTTTATGTTCTCACCATTATAGGCGGTACACAACCGCTACTATAAAATGAATTGAAACAAAATTTGCTCATTGAAAACAGCAAATCAACTCAAAATTGTGTTCACTAAACTGAACTTATGCGGGACGGTATTTGGAGGGAGGGAGAACATGGGGTGTGAGGGTTCTGAGCTCGTCAAGTTGACATAAGACTAAAAGTCAACCCATCGGTCAGGGATTTTTTGTTAGACATTTAAAGCACACTATTTTACTTATAATAAGCCCTCTACCTTATGCGGGGTTGTAATTAAACGTCTGAAGCAGGCTTGGTTATCGCTGTGGAAATGAGTTTCTCTGTGCAGGGGTCGACTTCAGTTCAAAGAAATATAAACTAGCTGCCAGCTTCGGTGAACCGTTTTATAGAAAAGAAGTGCTATCTATTCTAATGTAATAAGCAACATATTTAGATTCTGATTCGTTGCTGTGAAACGGTGAGGGCCAGCAATTTTCAGTGGGCGCGACGGTTGTTTTTCAGCAGTCTTACTCCTAGAGGAGTGCGCGGCACCGACGTCACTCCTCCTTTATGTTTTCGGATAATACTAAATTGATGGGCGATAGGCGTGGAAGCGCAGTTTGGCAAAAACTCAGTTGCCGTCTTCTGTGTTCTGCAGCAGCCAAATGCCACTGTGAGACCTGGCGCCTTTGTTAACGTCTTAATTTGTTTACCTTCGCTGTGAACGTTTCTGAGCCTACCGACTCTAGAGTGTGACAAATGGACAAACAAAAAAACGCAGACTCTCAGATAGTTACAGCCGTTTGAGTCCAATTTAAAGATATCAAACCGACGTCAGAAATGTGTATGTCAGTGAATTCCGCCGCCTATGCCAATGTCGCTTGTGAAATTCTTACAGTATGTGTACTTAATCTCTGGTCTTTAGCGTGACAAGTCGGTAATTAAATTACATCCCCGGTAAAATTTACGAATCCACAGGTCCCATGCTGTAATTTCCATGTTAAATGTCAAATTAAATAATGCAAGGCAGGCAACGTCACAAAGTAATAAATGTGCTTTGCAAGATATATGCACAATTCATTCAGGGTATGTTGTTATATTATTTGATCACGTTTAAATTAGTTACAAACGGTTGAAAAGCTTCGAAGGAAATCGTGTATGTGTCATTTTGAAAGAAATCAAATAAATTGAGTCAGGTGGGATTTCCCCTTACCCAACTAATTCCCCATCACAGTGGCGGCATCTCCTCCGGCAGAACAAAATCAATTGTCCAGTTTGAATATTGAGCACCGAATAAATCGATAGCAGAGCTGAAGGACATTCCCGGCAGATTTGAGCTAAATACAAAGTGAGCTGTACATTTTGCATTCCTTGAAAATGAGCTCGCGTGATAGTTCTAAACGTCGTTCAAATAAAATACTGGTCCCAGAGAACGTCTTCCTGCCTTCTATTCAGTTACCTGGGCTACGCATATTTTCGACTATTCAGAGCAGTAGTTATTGATATCGACACGTATCTTGATACTTCATCAATTGCGAACCGAATTTTCCACCATAAAGATAAAGAGTGAATTACAACAGCAGTTTGCACTTGCATGGATAATCAATACATAAAACCAATATCATTGTTCGCCGCACAGAGGAAAGTGAATGACAATTTTCCTTTCATCCTCCCCGAAAGAGGAAGAAGAGACGATTTCTGGGACCAAGGTGTATTTTGGCTGACGTTTCAAAAGCGTACTCGCTTCCATCGTCAGAGCGTGGTGTCTGTTCTCCTGTTCGCGTCAGATGAATATGACCGACCATTAGCCTGGCTTAGTGCCCATGTATCAATCGATTGCTCCGATCGATTTCTGCGGCTATTTGAATTGCTCCTGCTGTCTTGAAAACGTAAATGTTGAAAAAACGAATAAATAATCGTCCTTGGGTTTTCGGAAAAACCTTTAATTTCGCCCGTACTTTTGAATGCAACCTAGAGTTGTTCCGTTACTGAGGCTTTCTAAACTACATTATGTATACCAACCTCCTATAGACTGAAATAGTTTCTTAAGGCATTCATACCATGTTAACTACTTCCTAAGCTGCATTAAAAAACTTCGAAGTATGACTAATATGAACAGAAATTTCAAAGTCTTTGAAAACTTGGTGAATAAAAAGACAAGTTAAACAATCAATACCATGCATTTAGTAAAAAGTGTAAAATAAGCAATTATCTCAGAAAGATTCGAGAACCTTATTAGTAGGTTTGTTATTCGTCAAAGATATTTTCATATTTTACGAAATTCAAAACCAATTAAATATTTCACATTGTGAGGGGTACACGCAATCCAGAGTAAGCTATTTTTGTGTTTAGTATTTAAAAAAACGTCTTACGAACATTATCGCCCTTGAACACACCGTTTTTTAATGGCATGCACTTGCTCAAACGCCTTTCCACGGTTCGAAACGTTTTTAGCCTATTTCCAACAAATGCCGGTAAGTGCCTAGAAAGACGTTTTCCGTGCATCATCTACATTACTGCATTCTGGGAATAATATTTAGGAACAGGTGGTTATGACAGACGAGTTAGTAGATAAAAACTACTGCCCTGCCGTTTTTGTATCAATTGCTAGTTACTTTTTAAGGGTGTTTGGACAGGTGCGTTATGTTGACGAAGCTGCCGGTTTCCCGTTCACAATAAATTTGGTGGAATTTGCCTCGCCGCTTCACGCAATTGCTTTATAACTTGCAGAGAGTAGCTTTTGTTCAAAGTGAAAAAAATGCTGAGAAGTTAAACCCTCAATTCAAATTTGATTTCTGTACGTTAAGTTACGATTAAAAAGTGGTTTACATTTACGTGTCAGTTGGCCATCTGTTAACCAAGCAAACTACGCGTCCGCCCTTGACTGGGTTAGAACTTTTGCCTTTCCGTATCCTTAACGAGGGTTGACACTGTTTCTATTACTGTCTGTTTGGACAGGAAACGTATACGTTGCTGGTAATGTGTTGCAACTCAAAGGTTGTTATTGCAAAAGCATCGAGAGCGCTGCTAGACGGTTTAATAAAACCGTTGTTCTGTCTGCTGCGATGATTGCGCGTGCAGGCTACAAGGCAGGAAGCGTTCCTAATAAACATACTTGACGTAAGAGTCTATTGCTGCTTACCAGGCTGAACACAGCAACTGAGTCTGGATTTGTACGTCGCTGTCTCCTCCTACAACTTGGTATTTTGGCTGCGCAAATACATGCAGATTATAAATAACCCAAATAAACTGCTCAGAAAAGGCAAATGTTGGACGGTCTGCCCCAGATGTGTTTGCGCATTTGTCCGGTCGGCCGCAGCCTGTCATTTTGATCAGAAATATGTCGAGCTAACGAATGCCAGAATGCCACACTCTGTGTTACAGGCTGAGGCGGCAATTTCAACTTCGGTGGACAGTTCGGCCGTCAATGCGAAAGATGTCCACCGTGCATCTCAGACAGCATGGAAGAAGCAGGGCCAAGGAATTGAGTGAAAACTAATTCATGTCGAAAGCGGGTTACCACCGTCGGCCGAAATCAACGTTTGTTGTGCATGGGTAAATGGTTCTGACTGGCTATTCGTAACTTGGTCCATCACTCCTCCCAATTTCAGCAGCAGTTTTTTTCTTGGACTTAAACAATCGAATCGAATTACGCTGCCCTTGACTCAGTCCCGCGATTTACCGGCAAGGGCGAACCTCAATCATTAGGGGCAACCGGGAACATGTTCACTAAACAGCGTCACATACTTTGGTCTTCCCTCCTTGACGTCTGTTCTGATATTGCGTCAACATACGGACAGTTCGTGTATTAGCACTCGCGTCACATGTTTTGAATATCGCTGTTTTACCTTTCGTTATTTACTGGTCTTCGCAAAGAGGACTCCACCTCATCAGTTGATCACGAGCATATAAGGGCAGAAAAGTAGATGCAAAGAAGAAGAGGAATATCTAATGACTGGAAGAATTTGCATTAAATTCTCCTTACAAACGCAAATTTTCAGGTTTCTCTTCTTTGGTGAAAGTTATTAAATGTTACTATGCTGAATGGAACGTCTATTTTACTCTTTTAAGATTTCACAAACTTGTTTGCCCCCACGCTCACCACATGCTAACAAATATATATTTTACACTGGTATTACCTTTGTCTTTTTGTAGACGCAGCTAACGCGATGACGCCAATGGCTTTTTATCACGGCCACTGGTAAGTTTATTGGTAGACTTATATTATAATACCCCTTTTTAATTAATTCGGCTCTTAGCTTTGATCACAATCCTGTAGGTGCTCAGGCAGCCGTCATGTATACCCTAGGCCGGCGTTGGCTTTCATGCCCTTTTAATTGATGTTCTGAAATGCGCTTTTGATGATAATCAATTATAGCTATAGGATTGTAATGCCGATCGTCTTGTGGCATACTCGCGCACATGCCTGGAGGCTAGCTTCATAATGAACCTATATTCATCAATATTCGTTAACCACATATAATAAAAGATGACTACTTATGCCGGATGGATGTATATTTTGCTTTTTGATTACCATAAAATGCAATTGTATTCAATAGAAATCATTCACAGAAATATTTTTTCTTCTAAAAGGTTGATCAAACATCACGTTTTTATAAGAATAATGTACTTCAGACAAGCTTTTACTTTTATAAAAAATTAGCGATTACGAGCACTTTTAAGACTTAATAATGTGCTCTGAAACGCCAATTATTCGCTTGCTTAATAAATGCCTCTCCTGAAATATAGCGCATAGTCTATATCCGTAGAAAAATTTTATGAATATAAAATAATATATTTCCAGTGGTGTCGGGGAGTACGCATTTTACCTTTAATGAGCTATATATGGCATGCAGAATATACGCCAGAAATGCAAATGTATCCTCAGATCTAGCTCAAGATTATTCAGGAGTTATAAAACGTTTGCGAAAGCTAAATATATCCTACTTTGAAGAATACGCGATAGGCGATCAAGTAAGTGCAAGCAAATACATTATTTGCTCATTAAAGAGTCATTTTTTTACCGACTGCAATTTTTGAAGGTGGCCGCAAGGACGCGAATTCCAAAGCCGATACGTTGTTGTATCTCATATAAGTTGGGGTTATGCTACAAGACAATAATGTTTACAAACCCATTTAATTTAACCTTGCGTACCGAACATGCAATTCAGAATTGCAGTTTTATTTCATGAGTTTGGTCACTTTCTGCATCTTTATCTTCGTATAAGTAATATTGTGCGAGACACTATTCATTCAGTTTAGAAGGGTACCCAATTAGGTAGAATCATGGGAAGTCTCTAAGTCAATTCATAAACAATCCCACGCATAGGTCCTGCATGAAAACCACTGAATACGCCACGGTATGTTTTTCGTTCTACCGCAGCTTCACATAACAAACATATTTTCCAGACTCACTTGTCTGCCCGAATGCTCACAATCAACAATAACCTCTAAAAATCATTTCCGCGAACATGCAACACACCTCAAATGATAAGAAAACGTTTCTGTAGTGTAATATGATGTATTGTTACGGCTTGCCTCCACTTTACAAAAATAGCTATAAAAGTTGTATGTAAAAATCTAGCTGGACTCTAGCGCGTGCTGAAGACATCCGTCGGGAGCCTCTGACTATTTTCTGCAAACCAATTTCAAATTTGGTGAACCGCTGAACGAATGACTTAGCGGTAATTCCACTGGTTCCTCTAATCAAACTTGATCGGCAAATTCGACTTTTAAAGAAAAAAAAATAGTACGTTTTCATTTATCAAATGGTAAGGGCAACATTTTGGTAAATGTCTGCATAGCAAAATTAATGCAGGTTACAAAAGTGGTTGATCTGACAGATACCTAGAATCGTAACCTATGCAAGGTATGTGTTGAATGAACTGATAAAAGCCGAACAAGAGGATATTTCTTCCATTAAAGGAGTCTCCGAGTTGCATACTAAACTACCACAAACGTACATAAACATATGCCATGGAGTTTAGGAAGCAAGTTTAGGAAACGCTGTCAGACATTGTCAACAAGAAATGATGCGATAATAGGGGCTGCAAATACGTTGAGTATTGCGTACGAAAATCGTCGATGTGACTACGTTAAACAAAATTAACAATCTAGAGACTGGAATCAAGTTGTTGTCTCGCAACACATGTTGGAGAAGTAAATCAGAGCTATCGTCGGGGAGCGTAAGAACACTGCACCTCATTGACAGAGCGGCCTATAATTGCGGCATCGTAACTAACCTGAGGTTTATACAGTCTTAAGACGTCAAGTGCAAAAATACAATGACAAGAAGATCACACAGCACGGAAACGATTCAAGCAGAATTGCATTTGCTGATGGGCTAATTGCCACCAAGGGTGATAAAGACTGCGAAATCTCAACCAAGCTCTCCTAGCTTGTTGACTCATAGCTAAGCCAAGTAATTATCCGCTTGAAGGCAAAGACGGCAAAAGCAGAAAAAAACCATCTGCCGTTTAAATTAGTTGTAGATTTGCTGTCAATAAAGCCTTGACAATGGTGAACTATCTATGCTCCGCATAGCATTTTCTGTATACTATGCATGTGTAGTTTGCAAATAAGTAGAATAAGATGCAGTTTTTAGAAATAATAGCGGTTCCTTAGGCATTGTAGCTCCTATATTGCCCATGTTGTTGTCTTATTTATGTTGGATATTTCTTGAAGGAACTTTTTTGGTGACTATTATTTTTCTTCATGAATCTTCTCAAAGTGTCTATTGTGTTTTATGCTTCCTTTTCTATGATTCAATAGTTATAAGCATTGGCGGCACGTTTAGGCATCTGCTGAATCAAAAGCTGTACTTTCCCATACGCTGTTGAGCATGACGCTTTGTTCGCTTAACTCTTGCACCGTACAGCTCCACTCCCTTTTCTTCAATAGGTTTCGGGTAGCACAATGAACGCCTATTTTAGCCTCCAGCTTTGCGTGACAGGCTAGAATAATAAACTCTGCAAAGTCGGCGGCCTAACCCATGAAAGATAAAGCGAATTATAGTAAGCATCTCCAGGGCAACTCGTAGGGCCAGCAAATTCATATTATTGTTGCACAGCTTGGCATTCTGTCGAACGTATTTCCTTTGTATTATTGTGTTATTTAGTGCAATCCACCAGGAGGTAAATAAAATGACCTAATAAGCATATAGGCATAAGAAAACTGGTAGAAACCTGGTCTTCCCCGGTTTATTGTAGAATAATTTACGTCTTTCGAGCAGTGTCCTTGTAACTAACTCTGAGTCCATACGTGCTCCTCTCTCCTGAAAAACTGTTTATTATGTTAGCATTAAAAGTGGGCAAATCATTGAAGCGAAATGGTGTCCCTTCTTTAAAATTAGCTGACGCCCTTCTTCCATAAAACCATCAAAAAGGAAAATCGAACTGCTAACGTCAGATACTAAAGCCAAGTTCGCTAAATAGTTCCAAAATCCCGAAAGAAAAAAAATGTTAGATGGAGTAGAAAGACAGTTCTTGTTTACAGACAGACACCTGCTGTTTGCCGATGAAACTTGCTGATACAGAGGGCGGCGAGCAAGTGACCGGAAGCAGTTTAACTAGTTGCCTGGATGTAGACTGTGCGCGTTATTTGCATAGTAACGAGAACGGGCTAAGTGTGATCTTTTTTCCTAATGAGGACAAATTAGCTCAGGTCTTTCTAAATGTTGTTTTAATATGAAACGATATTAAGGCATAATTAAAGTGCACAGAAAGTAATTAACCGAGCATTTGGCATATTTTACTTAAAATTGAAAAGATTATGAGCGAGCAGTTAGGTATGCATTCACACTACTAATTGAGTAAATATTTTTCATGTAGGTAAACCAAGCACAGCAACGCAAAAAAATGACCACAAAATAAAACTATTAGGTGGTTATGAACCAGTTGATTTCTTTTAAATTCTTTTCTGTTTCCTTTGCAGGATAGCTTTTGTGTTTCAAGTACAATGTCATCTACTTGAAGGGAGAATTTATCTAAGGTTGACATGTTAGAGGGCATATTTTTTTTATCCAGATCACTTTATTCAAGAAATAGACATATAATATAGAAGTGTTTCACTACAAATGAATTTTCTGGCGAAATTGCAGCCCTTCAGCAGTGAAACATGACAACTTTTAAGGTAATCTTTCTGCGGGCATCTACCTTTATGGTAACCACGAAGTACACAAGGTTATCTAAATATAGAGATACGTCAGGACTGTAGTATTCCTCATTACCTAATTTTAGTTCTGTCTGTGTTAAAGTAAGTGTTCCCGGATGAATGAAACCGTTCGCGTTCCAGGTATGCACAAGGCAGACGACATGTCGAGCAGCGGATCTCGCACCGGATCCGGTGTGAATTTAGTGTTTTTTAACACATCGAATAGGAGGAACTTGGGATAAATAAAATCTCCTTTAAGAGTCAAACGGCAAAACACAACATGTTTAAAAGCAACAATTTAAGAGGTTAAGTATGGAACATTTCGTCGAACTACTCATTCCCCTTGTAGGCATTTACAATTATTGTGCAAAATATTTACTTAAGGTGTCTGCCCAAAAAATGACCACGTACAAGATGCGCTGGATCACCGTGGGGTGGCAGGGCTCAATAAAGGGCACGGATGGCGTGAACAGGTTACTCTTCCATGCCGGAAAAACGCCGGACGTATGCGGAGATGGTAGAAAGCTTCTGCTACGCCTTCCAACTGTGCCCGATCCTGTCTCCGGTCTTCTTGACTCTCTCTTGACAGCAGGCACATGCAAGTTAGGGAAGAGAGAGAGCGATAGATGTTGCACAAGTCTAACATCACTTAAAAACTAATTGATGCGCACTTCACTACACTTTCATTCAGCTAGCTGGAGCAAGTGGTTAACATCGACAAAAACAGTGTTATATCAGTATTTATTTTCAACTTTAAAAAAAGTCTATGAATAAAATTGGCGTCCTTTATTTTAAGGAGTGCAAGAAAGAAGCAGTGTATACATGTTTATCATTGTGTTTTTTCTCTTATTACTTCTGTATTTGAAGAAGCAGCATTCACTGGCAAAGTGATGCTCATTTTGATAGCAATACTGCTTAGCAGCTCAGTCATCAAAATGACCACATTTAACTGAATGTTGCAGTTATGTATGTCAACTGTCCTTACTGAAGTATGAAACTTTGCGCTGGGAAAGTCTCTGTTAAAGAAGAAAAATAATTTCTAAAAGTTGTTGACTATCATTTATTTCTGGTCAAGACACGCGTAACCTCAAGCTTGCAGTGTCCTTTTGGAGCCTTTTTTATTTTCTTTTAGTTGATTTCTGTTTAACAAACACGACATTTAGCAACCTACTGCTAGGCAGCTAACGAAGAACCTGCGATTGTTCCCTAATAAGCAAAACGACGGTGATAATTGCCAACAGAGAATTACTCTTTTAGCTCTTTCTAACTAATAATATGGCAAATAGTCCTCTCTAGGGGGCAGTTTCACTCTTCATGAATTACATTATTGTTTTGAGGTTCATAATATATGTTTATAAATGCTCCTAAAACATTATTCAATTGAACAATTGTTAAAAACTCTTAATAAAATAAAAAACTACAATCGACTGTTCACCAACAAGTTAGATATCTTTTTTCGCTTCTGCCATTACATTTTGCCCAGCATAGTGAGGAACAAAAATGTTTTCCTAGGGGTCGAGGCACCTTATGTGGGAGCTCTATGAGAAAAAAAAGTGGGCTATCAAAATTTTAAATGCGGCATACATTAGGGAGAGTGCGCCGACACAACCACCACCACAAACTTGTCTGCGGCATAAGAAGTGGCTGTGTTTGCTGCTGGAGTGCTGCAAAGTGTGAAGAATGCAAGGCAATTCTCTCATCACTGTGTTGCACGTCATTAGTCTTGCTAGGGTTTATTTCTCATTTGAAGATACTTAATGCTGGGCCAGCAAAAAGCTTATCTATTGATAGTTGGAGCCTAGTAGAGGTGATCGGGCCTCATTTGGAATGGGACTGAGTCAGTGCGACAAGATGGCTTACTATCTGCAAATTAATAGTTATAAACGCTATCAAAAGGGGTTTGCAAAGACTCTATTCGAAGAAATTATGCTTATCTTAGTCATCGAAATTATGCTGATGCTTCAAATAAAACAGGAGTAAGAAGAAAAAGACTAGTGCTTTTCGCACTCCCGTCGTGAATGTATATATCACGGAACGCTTATTTACAATTAAGTGCTGGATGTATGAATAGATGTGATGTGCCAATAATCTCAGATCAACATTGCTCGGGTGCGTATATTTTGAACGAGCGTTAGCATGGCAACCATTTGTCTGCAAACATGTCCTGCTTTGTTTGTTGAAGTTTTTTTAGTTTAAGTGTTTTGGACATGTCAGCAGCGGACAATCAGCGTCCGTTTTGAAGATACTCCAGGCGATATTACAGCGCACTACTGGAAAGCTGCTAACAATGGAATAGTATTCTCATTTATGCATACTGGTTAGTGTTGTAGCTCTTCGGGCTGAATATGTGGCGCTATTAACATTACAACATTTTAACTAGTTTTTGATGATGTAGTAACATTTCCAGTAGGATTACATTAAGTTTGTTTCGTAGAATATTGGCAAGAGAAGGAAAATGTGTTCGAATCAATACATAAACAGTAGCTCCGGTTTGATGCTGAAAGACGTGTTTATTGACAAAAGTCTACGATCGTACATATTAAACACGCATTTTGTAAAGCTGTAAAAGGTGAAGAATATTATTCTTTTATACTTTTGTTTCATTTGCGTTTTTTCCGTGTCATTAAATTTTAATATTCAGTTTTTGACGTATTATTTGTTAATTACATAAAAGACGAATGTTTTGGCAGCTAGCAGCGTTAAAGGCCACAATAGGAGCATTCAGAGAGTCGGACATATGTATTTTGAGGCAGACGCTCGTAACAGCGGACCTTTTCAATACTGACCATTGTACACATAGGGAAGAAAATGCGATCGCTGGGACAACACGTTTATTCGCCTGAAGTTTCGAGGTCCATCGCGCATTCTTCATCAGAGACATTTGCAGAAACAGTAGCAGAAAAGGGTAATACATGCACAAGAATTTGCAGTGTTCTTACAGCACACTTATAATAATTAACGGCTACCCTATCGATAATAATAACCCACTTGTGTGCTTATTGCTTGCAAGCCGTGACCTTTTGAAATTTCACCACACGTGATGGAATTGGACGTGATGATTGCTTGCCCATCTGATTCCCTGGCGTTGGCCTTGAATGACGTGTTGACCCGAGCGTTCTCCCAGTGGCGATCTTGACCAGATTTTGTTGTCTTTGGTAATTGACTGGGGGCCTGAACCATGACTTAAGTTATTCGCGACTCACACAATTATTATTAAGTTGGTTTGGCAGATTTTAGTTAATTTAGTTGACCTAATTGTGAAAAACTCGCGGCATTCGGCGGGATTCGAACCCGCATTGGTGGATTCCATGTGAGCGACAAAGTTGGGCGGGTAATATA